>PVJA010013744.1:0-14332 GCA_004027025.1 Myocastor coypus | reverse complement strand
TTTTTTTTTTTCTTTTTTCTTAGCAACATAAATAGGAAGGTAGGTCATGCCCACACACTGTGCTCTGTAGAACTATTGTGAGGACAATATGCAATTTGTGAACTTTTAAAAAAACAAAGAGGGGGAAAAAGTAATGTTTATTGAAAGTGTTAATGTTTAATTGTTTGATCAATCTCATATACCTATATTTATTAATCTAAACTGATCTGATGATGAAAATATGTAATATGACCATTGTTAAATTTAAATAATAAAGTATTAAATCATGAAAAAAAATAAAGCAAGATCTTATTATATGCTGTCTGTAGGAAGCATACCTTACATTGGAAGACACAAATGAGAAAGGAAAATAATGAGAAGGAAGGTCAGGGCCAGCGGGATGGCTCAGCGGTCTAAAGCGCCTGCTTAGGAAAGCTTAGGCAGCCACAGGAACTGCAGTTCAATCCCTGGCACTACATACTGTGCCAGTCCCACCCCCAGGGCAGGCTGCGCAGGTCACAACAACAACAACAACAACAAAAAAAAAAAAAAAAAAAAAAAAAAAAAAAAAAAAAAAAAAAAAAAAAAAAAAAAAAAAAAAAAAAAAAAAAAAAAAAAAAAAGAAAAAGAAAGAAAAGGGAGGTCATATAAGCCAAGACAGCTGGAACACCTCCTGCAAAATGATAATTAGACACAGGATAGGCTGTGTCTTCGGGGCAGTCAATGGAAATAAAGCGGTCAATACATCCAGAATGTAGGATGACTATCAGTGCATATCTACCTTTAAAAATGTATGAATTGGAGACTCAGAACTGGAAGGAACATCATAATCAGTTGCAAGTTTTTAGTACCCCACTCTCAACGGAAGCACAACTCAAAGCAGCGGGGATGCAGAAGCCGGGACCTGGATCTGATGGCCTCTGGGGAGCACTGCCCAGAACTACAGAGCACACCTTCTTTGCAGGCAAGCATGGAACTTTCTGGAGGACAGACACCAATCTAAAAGGACCGAGAGCACAGAGTGAGGGTCACTGTCACCACTACCACAGTAGGAAAACAGGGGAAACAAAATTTTATAACAAAATAATAGGACAAAAGCAATAGTACATTGCATAGTTACCTTTAAAGTAGTTATTAAAGTAGTTATTCAGAGTACAAGATACGGGCATGAAGAGTTCTCTGATGAACGTTAATACAAACCTTCCTTTTCAGTGAACGAAGACACGCTAGCGGTAGAGCTGTCTTGCACCTTCCCATTTCCCTTCTATCCCTTCTGCTTTCTTCCATCCTAGTTTACTTTTCCATTTGAGCAATTTCTTCCCATTTCACAGTATCTGTTGTACACTTTAGATCTTATTTACTATTTCAGTTTCTTACACGAGGGAGACAACAGAATGTTCCCACCTGTGAGTCTGATTCACTCACAAGTGCAGGCTCTAATTTGCATCCATTTACCTGGAGAAGCCTGGAGCTTCCCTTTTAATGTAACCGTGTCATTCTCCATGGTATGACGATACCATATCTTTTTACCTACTCCTCAGTTGATGGGCATCTGGGTTGTCTCCAAGATTTAGCTATGACAAATTGGGCCCCTGTAAACACAGGAGCCCATAGATCATTGTGGCATGATGTTTTTAATTCTTCTCAGAAGATACCCAGGTCTCTGCTTTCTGAGGATGCTCCACACTGATGTCACAGGGGTTACCCCAGCCTGCACTTCCACCAGCAGTGGGGAAGCGCTCCTTTCTCCCCACCGCTCCTCCAGCATTTGCTGTTGGCTGACTTCTCAATGACAGCCATTCTTTCTAGGGTGGGATGGAATCTCTGTGTTCATGTAATTTGCATCTCTCAGATGACCAGTGATGAACCAACACAGAGGGCCTGGCTTAGAGGAGCATAGCCTCAGCAGCTGGGTGGGCAGCCATGCCTCTCCAGCAGTCCTGGCTCCCCGAGGGTCACCCACCGTCACCACTTCTCTCCCAGTTGAGGACACTCTTCCTCAGTGCCTCCCTTGTACTCAACGAGGAGCCTACACACTATGAAAGCAGTGCCAGAAACTACACAAAAGGAACTTTTACTTATATTCCCATAAACACTAAGAAGCCCTCTTTAATAGGCGCAGATCTTAATGTTGCATTCTGAGCAGTATTCAGAGTCTAACTTACACTCAGGTAAATGCAGGGCCTGGTCTATCACCAGTCCTATCTAGACCAAGCACTACACAAGGCATCTTAATGTATGATTCCTTTGAATCTTCCTCCTTTTACAGATGACAGAGTTGAGGCTCAGGTATTTGAGCTTTTTAAGGTCCTAAGATGTGTGAGACTTGGGACACACATCCATCCAAGGTAGCTAGGTGGTGCAGGCCTTGCAGTCTACAGTGGACAGAAACTTTTCTTGGATTCCAGGCCATAGAGTTGCAGAGAATTCTGAACACAAAGCAGGAAACAATGACTTAAAAAAGAAGGAGAAGGAGAAGGAGAAGGAGAAGGAGAAGGAGGAGGAGGAGGAGGAGAAGGAGAAGAAGAAGAAGAAGAAGAAGAAGAAGAAGAAGAAGAAGAAGAAGAAGAAGAAGAAGAAGAAGAAGAAGAAGAAGAAGAAGAAGAAGAAGAAGAAGAAGAAGAAGAAGAAGTAGTTGTTTAAAGATGAGCTCCTGTGATGGTTAATTTTATGGATCAGTGTAGCTGGGCTATGGTGCCTGAGTATTTGGCCAAACATTCTGAATGTTCCTATGGTAGAACATTTAGAATGAAATTAATGCTGAAATGTTTACACTGTGTGAAGCAGATATACACTGACAAGAGCTTTCTCCAGTCAGCTGAAGACCTGAATAGAACCAAGGCCTAAGAAAGGGGCAGTGTGGCCAGCAGGCAGCCCTCAGATGTGGCATAGAGCCAGATGCCTTCCCGGGTCCAAGCCTGCAGCTTATCCCACCAGGTCTGGGCCTGCTAGCTTCCATCATGTTCAGAACCAGTTCCTCAAAATAAGCCTTCTCTTATGCACTCAGACATCCCACCGGTACTGTTTCTCTGGAGAATTCTGGTTAACACAGTGCTTCAGTGATTTGTAAATGATCTTACTTAACTGGAGCATCAAAATGTTTGATGATAAAATTTTAACACAATAGAAGGGATGTGTATGTGCCTGTGCAGGGGGAGCAGCAGGGAGGTGGTAGTTTATTGTCCTCTCTCTTCAGGTGAGAAAAGCAGAGCTGGGAGACAGACCCTGGAGGTGACCCCTAGTGTGAGGGGGCCTGAGTGGGGGAAAGGAAGGGTCTAGGAGCCAGGCTCCTGGGCCCCATCTGTGCGGAGAAGCCACTGTGTCTAGTGACTCAATCTCTGTAAGCTGTGTGCAGCCCACGGGCTGCTCCTGATTCAAACTGAGGTGGTTTGGCCCCTGCTGGACAGCTGAAGCCTCCAAGTGCCTGTGGGCCAAGGGCGGCCCCCCCCAGAGGCCAGAGGGGCACCAAACTGCCTGTTCCTCAGCATCCCAGGAGGTGACTACAGCAGGGGCAGGGCCTCAGGCTTGCTCCTCAGGCCTCTTTCCCTCAGAGGACAGCCCAATGGCCCCAACCCTCTCTTCTTCATGCACCTCACCTAGCACAAGCAGCAGCAAGGTGGCTTTCTTTGGTGGCGGTAGCCTGTGCACACCGCAGGCTCATTCCGTTTTGTTCTGTTCTGTTTTGTTGCTGGTTCTGCCCAAGATCTCAGGCCTGATTTGCTGTGGGATCTCTGCCAGGCATCGCTTAGTGGTGTACCGTACCACCGAGTTTAAAACAGCAGGGAACCCAGAGACTCAGATCTGCAGCTCTCGGTGGGTGAATGGGATTTTTATGAGGCTGCTGCCATCAGTCTTGCATACAGGGTCCTAAAATTTTTTATGGTTGGCTAGGATTCGTTGGAAGCGTCAGGCTGGAACGTGATGGAGTTCCCCATTACAGAATGTCCCCAGGAAAGTGGGCTTGTTTGGTTCCCTGGTATGTGGAGGTGTCAGAGAGCTGGTTTTATGGAAAGCAATTTCCTCAGTAAAGAAAAAATATGGTCTGGAGAGAGAGCGATTTCGGCACAGGGGCTCCACTGCCCCCCAGTTTAACGGGGCTTCCTTAGCAGGCGGCCCCTGGTGATTACAAAGACAAATGGCCCTACCCTTTCTGGTTACCAGCAAACTTTTCTTCTTTGACCTTTTTTAGAAGAAAAAAGTATATATGATAATAAAAAAATTTGGGGGGGGAAGAAATTGAACTGTAATGCCATCATTCACACAACGCTATTTGTGAACTTTTTGTTCCGTATACACATATATTTTTGACATACTTTGGATGTAACTATGATACAGTTTTATAACTTTTGCTTAAGATTTTATGATAAACATTTTGAAGTCATGAAACCTCTTTGTAGAGCTCATTTTAAGTAACTTTATAGTATTCCATTAGGTGGATATACCATAAAGGGATAGTACTATTTTCCATATTGTTAGCTAAGGAGCTGGTTTCTGACTTTTGTGTGTTTGTGATTATAAATAACATCATGAACATCTGGCAACACTCAGCTTGCTCCAATTTCCTGCGAGCTCCTTGGCATAGAATTCCAGAAGCACAATTACTGGGATAAGGGACAGCCGCATTTTAAGGTACCCTGACACATACCACCAGTTTGCTTTCCACAGAGGGGACCATCCAGCCCTTCTATCCATGCTACTGGAGGATGTCTATATTTTGATGCCTTTGCTAACACTGCATCTTTTATTTTTAATGTCTACCATTATGCCAGAGAATGCCATTGCATTGTTTTTTAGTTAGTATTTCTTTTCTTTCCTTTATTTATTCATTTATTGACTTTTCACACAGGGTTTCCCTATGTAGTTAGCTTGGCCTCAAACTAGGCTGGCTCACATTTGTGGTATCTTCCCACCTCAGCCTCTCAACTGCTGGGATTACAAGAGTCTGCCACCATGCCAGCCTTTGAATGGTATTTTTTGTTTGTTTGTTTGTTTTTTGTTTTTTTGTGGGACCGGGGTTCAAACTCATGACCTTGCACTTGCCACAAAGGCACTTGTGTCACAGAGCTATCTCCCCGGCCCTGATTGGTATTTTTGAATCAATGGCCAGATTAAACATTTTGGTAATTTCTGTGTCATCTACATTTCTTCTGTTCTACTGGAATCTTTGGGATCTCTTGTTTACTATACAAAAAAATTGTCTGCTATATTTATTACAAAACTATTTTTACTAGTTGCTATTCCCACAGAACTTCTGAAGCACAAGCCAAGCTGGACACCCATTGGTTGCTGGGTATTTGTGTCTACAAAGACTCATCCCAAGGGTCCAGCTTCTGGTGTTGGGGTCTTGGCATTAAGCTTGGGGTTAGGTGTATGGTGCCCAGTTTGGACCTAATTCATTTATGGACTCCCATCCAAATCCTCTATGGGCTTCAGGAGCCTGAACCTTTCAATCCAGATTTTGGAGACACAGAGATGAGATTGTCAGGCATTTCCAGAGTCCTCACACTACTTGGAGATAAAGCAAGTGAACTCATGACTGGCTCCAAGGGTGTAATAAACGCCATCTGACAAACATACTGCCCAAACCCTGAGATTTCATTTCTCAAATTCTATAAAGCATGATGGCCAGTTGGTGAGTCCACAAACCTAACTCTTTAAGGTCACACAGTGTTGGGGCTGAGGGAGGCCGAGCAATCGCTTAAATAACTATTTTATGGATGAAGAAGCCGAGGCACAGAGAAGGCAGCATGCGAACAAGGTCCCTAGGCAAGTCAGCAGGCAAGTCTGGAATCCAGTGCCCCTGTGTCTACATGGGTGGCCTCTTTTTGGGAGGGACCCAATCTCTCTTCAGATCAGTCATTCCTCATTATCCTCCTGCTGACCTTTAACTGATGCTGCCTATGTGCCAAGCAGGACAAGCAGTTAAAAATGTGCTCTCTGCTCCCCAGATAACTTACAGTCAGCGGGGAGGGGGCCGCCCTTATTAGAGAAATACAGAGGAAATAAATACTTCATGCCACTGGACTCAGGGGAGACCTGGAGGGGAAGGCGCTGGTGCAGAAGTGTCTTTTTGGCTTACATGGCCCGAGGGTAACCCCCCCCCCCGCCCCCCGCCAGGTGCCAGGTGATGCCCTTACAAGGGAAGGCCAGGGCAGAGACCACAGCCAAAAGTGCCCTTCTGCGTCTGCCCACAGCTCTTGCACGGACTCTGCTGAGTCTCTGTCCCAGGCCTGTTCTGGCACTGGGCCTGTGTGTCTGAGGGCCTGTTCTGATGGCCTGTCTGGGCTCCGCTAGGACAGTGCCATGCATCCTCTCCCAAGGCTTGGCCTATGAGTGTGAATTCCCAAGTGCGGAAGCCGGCTGGGTCCTCTGCCCACAGCTCCCCTCTTCCTGGGGCCGGCTGCTGGCCACACCCCTGGAGGGACCTGTCCCTCCCTTACCTGACAGCTGGTGTCTGGCTGCAGGGAGCCAGCTGAGTGTCCAGCGCCATCCTTTCTTCACTACCCTGATAACTGGAGGAATTTATGACCAGGCATGAATATAATTTACAGGGATATTGCCACCAGACACTGGCACGGTTGTCACATGTGAAGTGAAGCAGGCAACTTCCTCATGAAGAGGTCCGCCTCCTCTCCTTCACTGCCTTTCAGAAATCCTACCACTGTGATTGTCATTCTGATCCAGGGCACAAGACTGTGGATACTGCTCCTGGTTTCCTTCTGAGCCTCGATCTCTTTCCCCCTGGAGCGACCCCCAGCCTGTTTCCCCACTCCGTGTACCACCGTGCAGAAGTTGGCAGGGAGCGGCCGGGTGGCTGTTGTAGCAAGTGAGGCTGCCACCCCTCAGAGGAGCAAAGTCCCGTGGCCCGGATGCCACCTAGAGGACTGGGGCTCACTCTGTTGTCCTGGGCCTGTGGACTTGGACACATCAGGAAGACTTAGCGCCATCACTGAGCGAGCCATGCCTAGCTCGAACCCTGCATCTTCAGCTTAGGGAGAGAGAAGGCTGCCACACCACCCTGGACCTCCCTCCACACTCTCTGGGGAAGCCCAGGACGAGGGTGATGGGTGGTTCTGCTTATGGAGTGCCCCCATGGTTCCCAAAGTCTCCCCTTCATCCTCAGGAAAGCGATCATGTACGCTCTTATTTCCAGAGAAAGAGACCGAGGCAGCGGGTTCTCATCGTCAGTCACAAAGCGGCTTAGTAAATGCTTATCATTATCAATGGACCTCTCAGTTCTTACACAACCATAAAGTTTTCTAAAACTGTGAAGGCAGTACTTCTTGTGGCTGCTAAGTCCCATGAGGCATGGGGGTGAAGGTGCTGGGTTTGTAGCACACTCTCCCAGGAGACGCAGCTCCCTGGGCATTCTCGCCCTCTGGAGCGCAGAATGCAGCCTCGCGGCGTCTGCCCTGCCTAGGACCACAGTGCCCAGGCCCCTTGCGCAGAAGCGGCGCCACGGCTCTGGCCCTCACCCACAGACTGCGAGTCCTCTTGCCCCCGGCTACAGAGCTGATGCGCTTTTCCCACCCCTTTCTCTTTTCTGTAAATATCTCTGAAGCTCTGGGCAATAGAGAACTCAGAAAGGGGGCATCTGAGCTACGTCATCACCTACAGTAGCTGAGTCTGGTTATTCCCAACGGCCACTGCCACCTGACGCATCATCAGGGGAGGTGAGGGGGCTGATGTGGTTGCGGTTGGCGTGGTTATCCTCAGGAATGCTCTTGTGCTGGTGCCTAACTTCCGGTCCTGCTTTGCATGGGGAGATTCTGGGGTACAGTGGCCCGCAGGGGACAGAAAAGCCTTCCTGAAGGGCTCCTGTATCGCCTCCCATGAGAGGTGCAGCCATGGGAGCACCACTGCCTCACCCCACTGCCCATTGCACAGGGGGTGGTCAAGATCCCAACACCTTCAGGGGCCTCTTAGACTTACCCAGGTAGGAGATGCTCTGTGATCCCTTTAGCCAGGGAGAGCGGATGGCTCCATATCTCCACAGAACCATTCCTTCTGCCCTGCTGCCCCAGCTCGGACTCTCTGTGCCCCCAACCTGTCCTCCAGGGTGGGCTCTCAGTCCACTGCCTTTCTGCAGACCTGGAGCCTAGGGGTGTGAGTGATCAGCGTATCTGCTTTTGTGCAGGCCATGGGAGCTGGCGTTTGCAGTGGCACTCAGTGGCCAGCCTCCTGCCCTCCTCCTGCCCTCCTCCTGGCTGTCCCTCAGATCACAAGCAGTCCTGGGCCTCAGGGCCAAATCTCTCCTCGGGTGGCGTACCTCCTTGGTGCTGCTCATTCTTGGCTCACTCATGACCTCCTCAGCCACTGCCCCAGTCACTGTCCTGGAAATTGCCACCCCAAGGGCTGAGTTCCTTAGCTCACGTTGCTCAAACCTCCTGTGGACCTTTTCCCTTTAGCCCTTTCTACTACTGAACTGTGAGTGTTAGTCTTGATGGCATCTTGGCTGGAATCAGCGAACCTACTTCTGGGTGAGTCATGGAGGAATCGTGGAGACAGATGGCACACGGGCTGGCAAAGTCAGGGCAGACGTCCCTTAACATGAGCAGGGATGCCATCCAGCAGGGTGGGGACCTGGCTAGAACAAAGTCAGAAGGTGAGGAGCCCCATGAGCCGTCCCTCTCACCCTCTCGGCCTTTCTTCTTCCTTCTTCCTATAACACCTGCTAGGCCATTGGCTTCCTCCATGACCTCTACCTCCCTGGAAACAACAGGGCCAGTGACCATGGCCTGCTACCTCTGAAACCAGAAGCTGAAACAAGACCTCCTACCCCCCACTTTTTTTTGCCTTTTTGAGACAGGGTCTTGCTATGCAGTTCAGGCTGGCCTTGAGCTCACTTTTGTAGCTGAGGCTGGTCTCAAACTTGCTCTGATTCTCCTGCCTCAGCCTCCCAAGTGCTGGGAATACAGGTATGTGCCACCACACCCGGCTAGACCTCCTCCCCTTTAAACTGACTTTCTTGGAGATTTTGTCACAGTGACAGAGCCACCACTGTATCAAGCTCTGGGACCCGCCTACTTATTTCATTCATCTGTCCACGAGGTCAGGGGTCTGTGCGCTGATACCCTCAGTGTGCAGCATGGTCTTTGACCCAAGGAAGCTGGGACTCAGAGCCTATGCTGTGTCCTCTACAGAGAAGGCTGCCCTCTGGCCCAGCATCCAGCTGAGTGTAACCTACAGGTTCCGTATCAGGACCTGAGACCTGCGGCACAATGACACAGCTCTCTCTCCCCTTCCTAGCTCACTAGTAAGGCAGGAGGGAACCTCTGTCATGCCAGTGCTTGCCGGCAGGTGGGGAGGCCCCTGGAACTTGGGAGTCCATTTTTCTATTAATTTATTATTTAATTAAGGTCCACCATGATAACACCATTTGTTTCTTTTTTTTTTTTTTTTTTGTCTTTTTGAGACAGGGTCTCGCTATGCAGTTCAGGCTAGCCTTGAGCTCACTTTTGTAGCCCAAGCTGGTCTCAAACTCGCACCGATCCTCCTGCCTCAGCCTCCCGAGTGCTGGGATTACAAGCGTGAGCCACCATGCCCGGCCACCATTTGTTTCAAAATACCCCAAACTAAACCAATTCAGCATATGCATGTCCTAATCAATTAAAATGCTTCTCCTTAATGTCTGCCATCAGCAGCCAGTAACTGTCGCGCTCCTGGGTCCAGGGCAAGGGAAATGCCTTTTCAGTCCATTAGGCCCCAAGAACTCTAATTGCACAGTGGCCACCAGCACTTTGGGGGAGAGCGAGTGAAAGGCAGCAGGCCGGGGTCCAGGTGACCCCTGAGTGGGAGTCAGCTGGGAGAACTGCTCTCTCCTGCCATTTGCAAATCAAGTTATACCTGCAGAGCAGGTGATTCTGGCAGGGGTGAAGGTGGGAAGGACAGTCCTTTTCTGGCCATAGCCAGGGCCATCGGCAGCAAAACTTACCACCCGGAAGGTCAAGGCCAGTGGGCTTGCAGGCAGCTGCCGTAGTACCTGCTGGTACTGGGATCACATTGGCACTGCACCAATTGCTTTGCTTCATTCTACGTGCTTAGGTGGTGTCCTCAAGAGCCGGGGACTCCTTCAGAGCATGTATCTCCTGGCCCTGGCCAAGGGCCACCCAAGTGTTTATTGAACTGAACTGAAATAAAATTGGGCTTTTGGGAGAACATAGCTCTAAGAATCTCAGCATTCAGTACTAGTGCCAGCGACTGCTAACTCACACACCCTCTAGTACAGCGGTTCTCAACCTGTGGGTTGCAACCCCAGCAGGGGTGGAATGATCGAAACACAGGGGTCACTTAAAGCCATCGGAAAATGTTATTGTCTTAGTTACTTTTTGCTCGTTGCTGGTACAAATACCTGACACTCAAAATGAAGGAAGGAAAGGTTTATTTAGCTCACAGTTCGTAGAGGTTTCAGTCCATATTTGGCTGGCCCAAGGCTGAGTGGAGCAGGGTGGAGAGCATCCAGTTCATGGAGGCAGAACAGCAGCAAAATGGCAGCAGAGGCAGCCAGTCAATCAGGGCAGCAGAGCAGCAGCAACAGCTAGAGCTCCAGTCTGTCTCTCTGTCTCTCTTTATATTACATTCAGGCTCTCCGCCTTAGCTCCTGCCCTAGGCTACACCCATAATCCCATTAGTACTAAAACCCATAACCCCAGGGATCATGGATCAAGTCTCAAACTCTAGAAGTCCCCGCCCAGTGACTCCATGAGGCTTTGGGGGGACAACTAGACATAAACCATAACAGTTATTTATTTGGAATTGTTGTTATATTTAAACCCATGCTATGCCATGGCAAAATGTTATTTATTGGAGTTAGTAATAAACATTTCTCAATGTATAAATATTGTTTTTGTGATTAATCACTATGTTTAAATTATGTTTGATTTGTAGCAGTGAGACTACATAATGCATATCAGGTATTTACATTCTGAATCATAACTGTAGCAAAATTATAGTTTTGAAGTAGCCACCAAAGTTATTTTTTGGTTTGAGGGCACTGCAACATGAGGAAATGTATTGTGGGGTCACAGCATTAGAAAGGTTGAGAACCACTGCTCTGGCAACACATGTGTAGCAGTTGGCACCTGTGTCACCTTGGAAGGTAAAAGGCCTGGCTGGATTGGGGGTTTCATACCTCATACCTGGGGAGTGGGGCTCCTTGAGGATGGAGGGCATCCTAGAGCAACTGGACATGTAGAGAGTATCTAAAGGGGTTGAGGAAGGACTCTGCGTGCTACTTTATCAGAGCAGCCCTGATCTTCTTGCAGCCCCTGCCAATTCCTCAGAGGAGTTCCACTCTTCACAGTCGGTGTGGAAGAAAGGGAAGGAGGCTTGATAGAGCCTGCAGCTGCTGTTCCTCCTCTGCTCTTCACTGTTTTCTGCTGCCAGGAGCTGCTGCCCTCTGCCCTGTGCTGCCCTGCCTGGGAGCCAGCTGAGTACGAACTGAAACCTCCACTAACGCTGAGCTAAATAAACCTTTGCTTCCTTGATTTTAGGTGTCAGGTATTTTTTCCTAGCACCAAGTAAAAAGTAGCTGAGATAACACAGAATCCTCATGGGACCCACAGGTGGCAGGGACTATTTTTTTCAGGTCATTGTAGAGATGAGGAATAGAGGCAACATAGCTCCAAGTCTGTGGTCAGAGTCCTGGCCAGTGCAGGGGCTTCTGCCTCACCGAGTGGTGCTGGGGTCCATTCTAATCAAATGATGCTCTGCTCCCTCTGGTGCCCATCATGAGAGGGCGAGGCGGCCACCTCTCCATTTCATACTGCGGATCACCAAAGTATGGGAAAAAATTCATGCTACTGACTTCATAAGGAGAAGGCCAGTGTGCGTGTGTGTATGTGTGTGTGTACATCATGTGTGTGTGTACGTGTGTGTGTGTGTGTGTGTGTATTACAAGAGATGTCTTTATTGCCAACCCTTCCACAGTGCTAAATCTTAATCAATTAAAACAACATGTAAGACAAATGACTCTGCAGCTGGCCAGGAAGCTCTGTCATAAGAGAGCAAGAATGCTACAGTATTTGAGAATCTGTGTGAATCTGTGCTGTGTGAGTTGGAGAGACGCGGCTCCTGCCCTCAAGGAACCTGCCGTCAAGTCAGGGCTAGCGCAGTAAAGACAACCAAAGTAAACGCTGTGGAGGAGTGGTCTTAGGGGCCAGGAGGGACATCACCTGACAGGACACTGGGAGAGAGGATGCTAAGGGAGGCGAGAGGGTGGGATAGACTCGTGAGAAGGCAACAATTAGGGTGAGAAACGAGAAGGGCAAGGGACAGAGGAGTATGCCAAGAAGGGGAACAGCACACATAAAGGCAAAAGGCAAGGATGAACGTGACATGTCCCAGGAATGGGCATGGGTGGAACACTTAAGTGAAGGGCAGGGAGTGAGCTAGTGTAGACATGGCAGAGCTCTGTGGGTGAAGAGCAATTACTGCGGGAGTGAGGGGCACCCCAGGAAGGCTTAGGCGGGGAGAGGATGCTGTAGTCTACATTGTCCCAGTGTCTGTGGAAGGCAAGAATAAACTCGTAAAAAGTGAACAGGACATACCAGGAGCCAGATGAGAGAGCACTGGGACTCGGATTAAGGGCATAGGTGGAGACAGAAAGATAGGATCAGGATACATTTTTGGGAGTGGAATTAAAGGGCCTTGCTGAAAGTTTGGGCAAGGAGGCTGATGGGTAGGCAGAAATTGAAGGAGATGTGGGCTTCTAACTGAGGCAAGTAGGGAGATCTGCCTGTTTCCCCATATGGGGAGACTCTGGAGAGACAGAGGACTTGCAAAGGTCCTGAGATCTGAGTTAATTATGTAATGTTGGGAGGCTTGTTAAACTTTCTAAGAGAGAGGTCAACAGGTGGTTGGAGACTGAAGTTTAGAGTATGGTGGAGAGTTCTGGGCTGAAGATATAAATCCAGTAGGTTTTTCAAGTTTCAAAAGCACAGACCAATAGCTCCAGATGATAGAAAAGTCAGTACTTCCTAATGTCTGGTGGGTACAAGCTGAAACGCAGTTCACAGTTACATGAGCATAAAGAAGTCTGTGGAGCAAGCAGGCAGCATCAGCCCCACAGTGGGTTCACCATGGGGCCCTGTGAGAACTGGGAGGGGAGAGGCGCTCAGGTCTAGCCAGAGCATGGCTTGGACCTGGACAGATGTGTCTGGATTCTTCCTTCCACAACTGCTGCTGTAAGTTCCTTCACAGCCCTGACTCCGGATACCTCCCCTAAGACCTGCCTCACGGGACTGCCCAGAGGCAGACACGATGTTTGCAGGTACACAGTGTGGTTCTTGGAGAGGAGCTCAAAGAGAGCCATTACTGCCACTCAGGTAGGTGCACAGAGCTGGTCAGGTGTCCAGAATGACAGACCTCAGGATCTTCCTATGCTGCACAGGGCAGCCCTGCCCTGGCGGGTTGTTAGGGCGGCTCTGAGCTGCATGCACTCAGGTGGTCATAGACAAGCAAGAGCAGTCTAGATCCGAGCTCTGTGAAAAAAGGCTGCAGAAGTAGCCTATCCGGCTTGGAGGTATTGTTCTGGAGTTGCTCTTGGCAATGTAAACACATGTTCTTACTTTGCTCCCTTTTGTAAGATTCAGAGGCTGCGTACAGGTAGGTGGCAAGGGTGCCAGCAAGCGCCCTTCAGATGGGCTGAGCCCACAGGGCCAGCAGGGCACAGGGCCAGCAGCAAGGGCCCGGCCCAGGGGGTTGTCTGGGGTCCTGAGTTCTGAAGAGCTGCACAGCTATTTGACACACGGTTGTTATTATCTTAAAATCTGTCACAGTTGTGCACAAATGATGTAGCAGGTTCCACAAAGGATGCTGCAGGTCCTGCTGGGGAGGAAGTACGGTCCTCACTGTCGAGGGGCTGCAAGCTGGCACCAGAGCACTGGCTGAGAGCCAGGGACAGCTGTAAGCAGAGGGCTGGAGTGCAGGGATGGAGCCGCTCCTGCACCTTGAAATAAAACGCTGCTCACAGACCCAACCCTGAGAACTCCTAGGCTAAGGGTTTCTTCTCCCTGAGCAAACAGCTTGGATGACCACGTTCCACTTGGCCCCGGGTAAGATCTTATATGTCCCAGTGTAATTGTGAGTGGTGGTCACATTCACCCGAGAAGGGCCCGGTGTGCCTGATGAACCACGTGACTCGCCATGCTAACACCGCTGGCCAATCAGCGGTCAGCTTCTGTTCTCAGGAGCCGGGGAGCTATATGCGTCCGGGCTGTCTGAGGAGGCCCAAGCCTGTTGCCTGGGCCCTGTCTGCTATCCTGGGGTCCCCTCCCCCAACGCACATGTGCCTGGCCTGGCTCACTCCTAAGCTGATTTTTTTTTTTTTTTTTTTTTTTTTTTTTTTTTTTTT
>PVJA010013743.1:21311-48938 GCA_004027025.1 Myocastor coypus | reverse complement strand
AAAAAAAAAAAAAAAAAAAAAAAAAAGGCAAAAAATACTTTCCCTATCCTCCATGAAAACTCTTTGTTTTATCCTTTTATCCTTTTCTGATAACCAGGGCTGATTTAAGCAATAAAATCAGAACAAAGCATGGGTGTTTCTTTCACTTTAAACCCTCCTGTTTGGTTTGGATCAGTTGAGAAGATTTTCCTACTGTCTGGCCCCTTTGGCGGTGACACCACTGAAGGCCGCACAGAGCCTGGGTGACACTGCATGCCTCCTCCAAGCAGGCCCGGAAGGGCAGATCAGCTCCTGGAACCCAGGGCTCACCATTCCCTCACCATGGTGCAGTCTTACACATTACCGCTTGGAGAAATCATATTATTCTAATGAGAATGCAAATGAAAGGAAAGCGGTGGGAAATGGCTTTAGCTGAGTTGCTGTCACAAACGTTTTCCTGGGGAGGGGTGTCAGGCAGGGGTGGGCGAGCTAGGCTCCCTCCTTTGCCAAGCGTTGTTTTCAGGGGGACTCAAGCTGGGTGGCACATGGCCAAGTCTGAAGGAAGCACATCTTCATTGATGTGCCTATTGTTACTGGTTCTTATTCATGGTATTTAAACAACTCATGCAGGTTTTGACAGCTTTTCCTTTCTCATATTTACATGAGGATTTTGGTAAGATTTCTGAAGACCAGCGGTCCAGCGGTGGGGAGAGGAAAAGCAGAGATGGGGCAGATGTGGTATTTCATCCTGGACAGGACAAGTCCTCGGCAGGGTGTAGACCACATTTGCCACTGAGGCGCAAGAAAGAGCTGGGGCTCTTGGCTAGTCTGCTGGGCACCAACACCACCCCAGGGGAGCAGGAGATACAGCCAGAGTAGGAATGGAAGTGGATTTTCCAAGGGAACTGTGCACAAATAGCTCCCACGATGTCTACAAATTATGCCATTTGTGGTCTTGAACTATTGTTTTCCTTGTAATAACTTACAAATCCAGGGCTCTATCCGCATCACAGCTGACTGGCTGTTATTGCCACCTGAGGTCTTGCTAATTTTTTTTTTTCTATCCTTCTTAATACTATACAGAGTTTTACTAAGATTCTTCAGTAGGCAAACAGTTCACAGGGCTATAAGGTCACTACATGTTTCCATGCAGCCCTGTCTGAGATGACATCTTTTCAGGGTAGACCAAAGTGATTCAGATCCTTCTGTGAACATAGGACTTGTCAGATATATAACAAGATAGGTTCAAAAATAAAGTTCAGCGTGACTCTGGGGTTAGAGGGAACTTAGGAGTGGGCATAGAGTGAAGGCTGCCTTTATCTGTGCATGTGGCCTCAGGGACAGGTGGGGAACTGAAGTCTACTCTGAGCTTTTTCAACAGAGGGAGGATTTATATATTTTCTTAATAAGATGTTAATTTTCCATAGCATGCCATTAGATTGCAACACATTTTTTTAGGGAAAGATGTTATCTTTATGGAGTTGACTTATTTGCAAACTTAACATAAGCTTTCAAACCCACAGAAAATATGGCAGTGTGTTTATATTTAAAATAGATTTTTAAAAAATCCAGTGAGTTACTGTGAATTTACTTACCACCCAATAATACAAGGATAAAATAATTTATGCTCCTATTTTAATTAAAAGCAAGTCATTTTTGTAAAGTAACAGGAGCTCAGTCTAGTGGTTAGATCAGGAAGTGGGAGTGAAGACTCTTTTAGCTTTCTTCTTGACTAGCACAAGGACTGGCTGCCACTTTGGGGCAAGCTCTTAACCCTCTTTGAATAACTCTTTGCATTTCTAGTCATGGAGAGTAAACCCACCAAAGTCACACTGTGCAGAATTATAAGGAAAGATGCCCAATATGTCCAAGTCCCAGGCCCTGATCTTGGATTTTCATGGGGGATCTCAAGGTTAGAAGAACGACTGAGTTGTGGAAACTCTGGCAAGGACCATCAAGGTGTGAGGTTTTCTCTCCTATACCATAACAGAAATCAGGGGAACAGCAGGTTATATGTGGTTGATTCCCATAGCCACTGGAAGGCACACAGGGCCTACGAACTAAGCATTCCTGAATCAATTCTTGTTGATGGAATTGTAGAGGAGAGGATATTAATAGAGAAAGCAGTTGTAAGATATGCTAGAACTCACAATTACTGATCCACATTCCCTCATCTAGAATGTAGTTACCTCAAATGCATACCTAAATCAAAGATGAACCAATTGTATGGGGATTAAAAGAGCTGTTGAAGACTCCATGGTAAAGGATGAGCATGCCAGGCGCTGTGTATTACTAAGTCTCCAAAGCATTTCGGTATAGTCTTTATGGGCACAAAGGATATTATGCCTAACTCCTAGGGATTCTAGCCATATAGGAAACCTAAGGAAAAAGCACAGCTTTACATGTTAAATAATAGCATATGAGCAGTTATGGTTAAGATATGACTTTCACAGAGCAATCAGTAAGGAGATCAGAGAAGATTCTACCTACTGTCTGCATCTATTACTTACGTAGAAATCAAGTTGGTACTGACCACAGTGAATTGATTCCAAGAGTTCTAGACTTGGAGTCTAAAAAGTAGTTTAGGCTTCAATGTGACCTCAGTGATCTGTGTAGTTAGTGTATGATCCTGGGATAAGGTTCTGCATTGGGACAATGTCAGCAATTAGGAGATATTGCCGCTTAAACAAGATACATGAGAATATACTTCACAACTTATAAATCATTATGTCTGAACATAGTAATTTACTTGGCTCTTTGACTTTCCATTTGGACTATCTTCTCTGTAGTCCCTATGAAGGGGAGACCCTGTATCTCTTCCAGCAATGAGTACTCAGGTACATGGATGGAGAGATTTACATTGCTGCTTCTGTGGGTGTCTGAGACCTTCAGTAACAGTAGTTCCTTCATACCTATTTATTTCCTCCCAATCTTAGCTAGCAAGAATCCATTAATGTAATTTCCACCAAAATGCACCAGTGAAGCAAGAGGGGAAGGGGACAGGAGGCTGATTTCTTGGTTTCCTTGTATAGCAATCTCCTATCTGGATGTTCTTTCTTATTTAAATGGATCAGAAAGTTGTCTTATGTCTTTCTTCTTCCACCTGAAGCCACCAAGTCTAGTGAATTTGGTAGGAAAACCTGCCGTTAGGCTGGCTCCATGGAGGTCACTGGCTGACAAATGAAAGGCTGTCATTGTCACTGCATATAGCCACTGGTGAAGTGGAAGTCTCCTTCTGGAAAGTAATTAGAAATTACTAAGGATTTAATATTGGTTCTGACAGTACATATGGCAAGGTCAAGGGCACAAGGTTTGAGTTTAGTCCAATTTGCTCAGAGTTTTCTTCTATTAACTTTTTGAAACTCAGAGAAGTAGTTTAACTTCTCAGTTTTCTGGTTGGCAAAATGGGTATGATAATGTTTCCCTGAAACATGTAAAGAGACATAGATAGATAGATAGATAGATAGATAGATGGATGGATAGATAGATAGATAGATAGATTGATTGATAGATAGATAGAGATATGCATGCTTAGTATTATCATCATACACTAAAATAATTCAGACATAGGATATATCAATATAGATTGAAGTAGTTAAGAAAAGTGTCAGGGCTGGTGAGATAGCTCAACAACTAAAGCACCTGCTTAGACAAGCTTAGGCAAGTACTGGAACCGTGGTTTGATCCTCAGCACCACACACTGCACCAGGGTGGACTGAGTGGGCCAAAGTGTCTGGACGTAGTGGCATAAGCCTGCAATCTCAGTACTGGGGAGGCTGAAAGCCGGAGGATCACTCTGAGTCTGAGCTGTGTGGTGAGCAGCAATGCACACAACAACCAAATACATATAAAAAAAAAGAAAAGAAAAAATGTCATGGCAAAAGAAAAATTCCTGAACCATGGATGTTCTAATCTGACTTCCAATGAGGAAGCAGAGAAGATTGTATGACAGTACTGCAGGAGTTGTCAAGGTTATTTGAGATATAAGAATGGGAAGAAACATAGGCCAGGAGCCTATTTTCCAAGACGTGAGGGCAAAGCCCCTCTGTGGAAAGAAAAGGGAAAGAGAAAACTCAACAACTAGGAGAAAGTAGAGTGTGCGAGCTGAGTGCACCGTCCCACGTAACAAAAGTTACGGAGCATCTATTTTGTGCTATATGTGCTATAGATTCTTCTGTACCCTGGGGATGCAGCAAATATTCCTAACCTTCTAGAGTTGTGCTTTAGAAGAAAGGAGATGAGGCAACAAATGAAAACAGTTGAGCAGGTTCCATCACATGGCAGAAGGATCAAGATATTTGGATCTAAGGAATGCCAACAGCAGGCCAGTTGATCAATTTTAAGTTTGGTGGTTAGGAAAAGCTTCAAAACACAGGTGATATTTCAACAAAGGCTTGGAGAAGGTGACTTGGGAACATTAATTATCAACAAGCAATATGCGGGCTGGCGAGATAGCTCAGGGGATAAGCACCTCTTTTGGCAAGCAGAGACCAGAGTTTAATCCCTGGCACCATATGCCACACCAGCCCCACTCTCAGGCATTCTGGGCTGGTGACCAAGTCCAGGTGTGGTGGTGCATGGGGAGGCTGAAAACAGGATCACTATAAGTCCAAGCTACATAGTGAGACCGTGTACCAAATACATAAAAAAGAAGCAAAATGCTAGCATACATTTCCCCCAAATAAACATAAGTATTAATAAATGAAATACTAACAAGTATAACTGAGTTGGGATGATAGTTTGAATGATACTGTGATGATTAAGCTGATCCTGTGATGCTTAATACTGAACAGGCAAAAAGACTTGTGGATAGGCTAGATGTAGAATGAAGGAGAAAGAGTTCGGGATGATCTCATGTTTGAGAGCTGAACAATTGGAAGCTTGGAGCTGCAGTTTCCTGAGATGTGGATAACTGTTCAGGTGCAGTTTGAGGGAAAGAAGAAGGTTGGGTGTCAGGTGTCAGTCACAGTCACATGTGATGCCAGTTAGATAGTTAAGTGGCAAAGCCAGGGGGACAGGTGGAAACACAAATCTGAAGTTCAGAAGAGAGCTCAAGCTCAAGAGTTTTAAAATTATCAGGGCTATCAACATACAGATGGAATTTAGAACTACTAAACTGGATGAAATCATCTAGGGATGAATGCACAGAGATAAGCAAAGAGATCCAATGATTGAATTCAGAAGCGCCTTTTAGCTTGAGGACAAATAGTGAGGAAGATTCAGTCCAGAGATGCAAAGTTGCAGCGTCCAGTGGAGGAAGAGGACCCAGAGAGCATCATGTCCAGTGGAAAAAGTCTCAGGAAAAAGGAAACAGTCAGTTGCATAAAATGCTCTGAATGTGTGAAGCAAGTCGGGCTTGAGAATTGATCACGGGATGTGGCCAATGAAAGTCATTGGCATTCCTCACCCTCCTGAATTTGGTCTACACATGAACTTCAAAGACATTATTTTTTACTGCATGGATCTGGACTGTCCCCAAAGGCCTATGACTTAAAGGGTTGGTCCCCAGCCTGTGGTGTTACTGGAAAAAGGTGAGACTTTAAGAGGTAGGGAGTAGTAGATGGAGCTTGACTTGCTGGGAGTGTGTTTTGGAGGGGCCTTGGGACATTTTTCTTGTCTCTTTCTGCACAGCCATCATGTGGTGAGCCGCAGTATCACCCCCACGCTTCTGCCCTGATGCACTGCCATGCCATAAGCCAGAGAAATAAGCTCACATCACTGTGAACTGAAATCTCTGAAATGCTCAGCCAAAATAAACACTTTCCTTTACTGAGTAGAATCTCCTAGACATTTTATCACAGAGATGAGAAGCTAACACCATTATATGGAGTCTGATACAAAAGATCTCAGTTGTAGCATGAAATTTTACATGGCAGCTTTTAGAAATTTGCTTAGTCCCTCTGCATCTTCTTGTCTGTATAGTTACTGCTGATCTTAACCAGGTTTTTGGGTACTAAGTTTAGTTTACCTCGTCAGACATACTCTAATTTTTTCTGCATGCCTTGCATATAGCATAATGTCCTCTAGACAGATATTTGGACATATTATGCTGCTATGCTATTCTACACAAGTCTAGCTCAGCACTCTATCTCAGGACCATGTTGTGACTTGTGGCTCTTCCTTTATCCTGCCCCTGAGATTGAGAGAACTCAGTCTTTTTCTTCAATTGCATTTTCCTCATGCAAAAAAACCTACACAATAAAATGCAAAAGAGAGTAAAATAAAAACAGAAAAGGAAGGGCAGAAGGAGTTTATGTAGTAGTAATGCAAAACAGCTCAACAACTTTATGAACTGCTCTTGTCCTTAAAGCATTATCAACTGTTTTACTATGTCACCAGGCTGTTTTCTCAGTTCTTTGCACTTCCTTTCAGACCCTTTTCTTGTATTAGTCAGGATAAGCTACAATGTTCTGTAGTTATAAACTCCAACACATCAGGGTGTGGTACAAAAATATCTTCTTATAGATTGATTCCAGTATAAGTCTTTAGGACTAGCATTTCCCAGGATTAACACAACTCAGACTTCTCCTTTGAAGCATGGTCTTCTTAGTCATGTCAGTGACAGGTGACAGGGCCAAAGACCCTTGTGTCTGCAAGAAAACTCTGAACTATGAAAATGGTCATGGCATTTCTTCCGTTAGTGCAATGACCTCAGCTAGTCATGAGGCTCAATAAACAACAAGGGGCCCAGGAAAGATAAGGTTTGTTTTGAACACTTGGCAGACATGTTTAAGTGTTAGTCAACATTCTTGGTCCTATAACAAAACTCTGAGATTTATAAGCATGAAAGTGTTACTTGCTTCCATGGCTTTGAAGAGTGTAGGCCATGATCAGGCAAACCCATCGCTTTTATCTCTGAGGAGGAGTACATGGTGGAGCAGTTCATGGACAAGAACCAAAGAGAGAGGAAGGAATGGAATGAGGCCACCCAATCCCTTTCAATAGTCATCTCAATTGACCTAAAACTTCCCACTAGGCCCCACCTCCTACAGATCCTAGCATTTATCACCCTGAGCACAAAAACTTTACCACTTGAACTTTTGAAGGATACCTAAGTACCCACCCAATACTTACTACTTAAAGGCCTTCCCCAGCCTCTGAAAAACATGTACAATCTCTTGTCATCTCTGCATTTCTCCAGCATGCAAGAGAGAATGACAGGTACATGAAGAGGCTATTCTTTAGATCGATTATGACAAAATATGTCAACTGGTGAAGGCTCCTTGCAGTTTGTAAAGAATCCTAGTCATAGGAAACATTGCCATTGTATTCTTTCTTGCCAGAAGCCGTTCTAAGGCCATCATATGTACTAATATAATTAATTCTCCAAACAATGCTATGAGCTAGATTCCATTACCCATTGCACATTGCAGTCAGTCACAAATTGAGGTACAGAGAAGCTAATGTTCTAGTTCCAGGTCAACTGGTAATAAGTGGCAGAGGTGACTTCCATGAGAGAAGTCTAACTTTAGCATCCACTCTCATGACCACCGTGAGCCCATGTTGCCTTTTTGTAGGATTAAACATGGTATAAATGTGCCTCTCATCATCTGTGACAAAGCACATGAACCACAGTCTTAAAGATGAAAATGGTTTAGATAGTGGCATGGAAATTCTGGAAAATGAGCCCTACAAACTGGGCTCTTTGTTTTGGCTTTTGTAAAGAATGGGATGGATATAGAGCAGAGTGCTCTGAAGGATGGATCATGTGATTGATATTATGAATTTTTTTTTGTGTGTGTGTGTGTGTGTGTGTGTGTGTGTGCGCGCGTGTGACTGAGGTTCAAACTCACGACCTTGTACTTGCCAGGCAGGCATTTATGCCATGGAGCTAGCTCCCCAGCCCCAACATTATGAATGTTAACACCTGCCTTTTCTTTGTCTCTGGCCAATGGAGAATTACATTCTATAGTCTTTGGATTTAGGCTTGGCAATTTTATTCATTCTGGCTAATGAAATAGTGTGTCAATTTTGGTGAAGGCGTTTTCAAGCTGGGGTTTGCTTCTGCATGCCTTTTTCCTCAGTTGATTGGAAACCTTGAAATGTAACAGAGAAGGCATTAGAACAAAGCCCAATGAATTGTGTTTCTACCCTAGAGAAGACACCTGTGCGGTAAGTTTCTCAGGCCCATGATTGCACTGAAGGAAGAAAAGCAAAATTTTATTTTAAAATACAGAGTTTTTGAAATTACTGAGGTGAAATTCATATTTGATCTATCCTAACTGATGCCAATGGTATCTGAAATATAAGTATCAAGTTCCATTCTTCAGAACACAAAGATAGTTTGAAATGTGAAGGGTAAAAAGAAGGAAACATAAGGTGAGGAGCTGTGCCACTTGATCTGTTTCTTGTCTGGGCATCAGAAATGTCACTTACGTAACTTTCTTGTAACTTACTTAGAAATTTAACTTTTCTTTTTTCTTATCATAGCAGTTGGGCTTCCTTTTCCTTGTGTCAGAACTGTTGTTCATTCCACACCTTGAGGCTTGGGTAAGGCAAAATACAATGGACTCCAAGCTCTTACCATGTTCCCCCATGAACTCCCAATGTTTTGTGTCTTGGGAAAACCTGAAAACCACATATAAAAGATCATTTATTTAGATTTTTGCCTCAGAAGCAGTATCTTCCAGGTAGTTCACCCAAATTGAATCTGTCAGTAAAATTTATCCATTCTGCTTTTTAGAGATTTTCAGAAGAATGACAGGAGGTGTGGCTCTGCTCTCTTCTACTACTTCCTATCTTCTGTCCATTCTCACAACTACTTTGCCAGTGTCTTAGTTACTTTTTACTCATAACTGGGACAAAATATGTGATACCCAACATGAAGGAGGGAAAGGTTTACTTAGCTCACAGCTTGTGGAGGTTTCAGTCTATACTCAGCTGGCTCTCAGGCAGAGTGGCACATGGCAGAGGGCAGTAGCTCATAGCAGTAGAAAACAGCAAAAAGAAGAGAAAGGCAGCAGCTACAGCATCTATCAAGCCTCTCTCCCTTCCTTCTATGCTGACTGTGAAGATCAGAACTCCACCAGGAAGGCTGGAGCTCCTCTCAAGTGGTGTGGCTGTGAAGATCAAGCTCCTCTGAAATGTCACATCTGTGAAGTGGTGCTGAGCTACAACAAAGTGGCACATGGAAACCTTTTTCAATCCCTTCATATATCCTTTGAGGGCTGAGTCACTCTAGGGCAGGCCCTCCCTACTCCATGGCGGGGCCCTGCATACCTCAGGGGCAGGGTCTCCATGCTCTAGATTCAGGTAAGCTTCTGACCCCTCAAGTTGACCCAGTGTATCAACCACTACAGCCAGACACCAAGCCCTGTGGAGGCAGACCTTGATTATTAGCCTTTTCTCAACAACTGAACCCAGGCTTCGTGCAAAATGCAAAAGCACAAGAAAAAAAAAAAAAAAGGGTTTTAGAACACCAGAGTGGTGCCTTCCTATCCATCTGCACAGCTAGAACCAGCTTCCAGTATGTTGCGCTGGAAGGCTACAGTCAGAAGTACCTTCTGAGATGAGAGGTGTTTTCCTGCCAAGGAGGAAAACAGACCCTCTCACGTTTGGATGGTCTTACTAGATGCATTAGCCAGGGATCTTTTTCTCTTTCTTTACATTGTTGACTAATTTCCAGAGTTTATTTGGTCTTTAGTTCACAACTCATATTCTGGAAATGAGAGTCTCTTTCCTAATCCCGTAAGAAAAAGGTTTTGAGAAGGAAGGGCTGAATGCGTGTATAGAGTGATTTCTCAGGTTTCACTCCAGAGTCGTTTCCTTACTCGCAGAGCATTTGTTCTTTTAAGGGAACCAATATGTTTGTGTAACTGACACGAAACAAGCCTGACTCCAAAAAGATTTAACTTAATATCTGCCTATGCATTCTGGGGGCTGGCCGTCTGCGGGATGTGCATTAAAAGGCCCTGGCGGTGGCCCAGCTCGTCACGTATGATATTGGGTACGCAAATGTGACGTGATGCCCATGGACTCTTGAGGGTAATTCAATGTGCCAGCCGGCTCGATGGGCAGAGAAGCTATAAACATAGTTGTCACAAGTGAGAAAGAGCGCCCGGTCGAAGGCAGACCAGAGAAGCAAGCAGCAGTGGAACCTGTCTTGAAGCCCTAATGAAAGTGTTAATTAGTGTATTACAGAATTTACGGTGAGAACAGCCACTCCACCAGACCTTCTCCCCCCCAACCAGTGACACATGCCTCATTATCCACCCCCTTCTCCTGCCCTGATTTCTTTAGATTTCCTTCTCCAGCCAGCCAGTCCCGAGAGGAAGGAGGAATTGTGCTGGGCAAAGGAAGCTTTGGGGGAGCCACTGCTAAGGAGAAAAGGCCAATGGGTCGAATGGCTGCCTGATGTTTATAGGAATAAGTACACATTTAATCTACATAATCATTAATCTTTCTTTATGTAAAAATGATTAGTAAATAGGGTTTTTAAACAACTGCTTAGTTTACACATTGGCATCATAGATTAACTTATTTCTGAAACACTTGATTTTATCACTCTGCCTAATGATTTGTCACATGATTTATTGGGTAATATGATAAATCATGTGCAATTTATTGTTTATCCTATAAAGAGTGCAACAATTCATTAAACAGTGATGAAACCCAGCTGTTGTATGAAAAACTCTACCTTGCTGGCCCTGGCATGAGGTAGGATGAATGTTCTTCCAGGAGTGGGGTGATTTCTTGCTGTTCCCATGTGTATAGAAGGAGCAGTTAGACTGCATTTAAATTAAATAGTTTTACAAAATAATGGTATGGCTATAACATTATACTCGAGTCATATTTATTTTACATGGAAAAATAAAGTCTAAAGCCAGATGGATTTATTTGTGATAATAAATGTGGTATTCTTTCTTGTAAAAGCTTTAAACTTGATGGCAAATTTTCATAATGATGGGTGGCTGTTGTGTTTTCCATTTCTGGCTTTAATTCAGGCCAAGACACCCAGTGCAAGTCTTTCTGCGACAATTCTGAGCTCAGAGACTGTCTCAGAGTACGAGATTCAGGGCATGGTACATAGCTGAGAGCAGAGCCTGGACCAGGGTCCAAAGCAAAGTCCTAACTCTGGTCTCAAACCCTTTCTCACAGATGCAGAGATCTTATACAATATAAGTTCACTTACTTCAAGTAGCTGACTAGAGAGCTATTTGCGTTTCTTATCTCCTTGGAAGAGATAGGGCATCAGATGGTCCTTCTAGCCCCAGCTACTGGTCCTCCTGTCTTGTCTTACATTTTTGTAGCTCTTCCTTCTTGTAGGTGTTTCACTGCACAGTTTTCAGGGTGCGTGGTTTTGGAAAGAGAGCCTAATTCTCTTAGATACCAGAGATTCTCTACTCTCAGTACAACCTTACCAGCTCATAGGGTCTTCAGGATAACCTTGGACTCCTCAGATACTCATGGACAGAATAGTACATCCACTTGCCAGTCTCATGCATTTCAGCATGGGACACAAGCCTGGCTAATCTCAGCTAGATTTTTTTGGTAGTGGCAAGGGAGGTATATAACACTAGAGATAAAGCTAAAGCTGTTGGTGGCCACCTTGTGCCCATGAGGACATAGAGGCCATGCTCTTTTTTTTTTTTTTTTTCTTTTTTGTCTTTTTGAGACAGGGTCTCGCTATGCAGTTGAGGCTGGCCTTGAGCTCACTTTTGTAGCCCAGGCTGGTCTCGAACTTGCACCAATCCTCCTGCCTCAGCCTCCCAAGTGTGGGGATTACAGGCGTGAGCCACCATGCCCGGCATGAGGCCATGCTCTTAATAGTGAAACATGTACAGCTGAACATTGGAAATATCCAATTACTTCATATATTAATTAGTATAGGATATTTTGTGAGACACTGAATCAAGCCCTATATGAAGCTGTCTCCATCTGAAAACCTTTTTGTCTTTTTAAAATTAGCTTTCTTTAAGCCAATTTGATATAGTTTAATTTAAATTTTTGTCATTAATATACTAGTTCTGCCATAGGATTTGCCCATCTTTTCTTTCAGTTCTTCCTTTCTATTCTTTCTTTCTTTCTTTCTTTCTTCCTTCCTTCCTTCCTTCCTTCCTTCCTTCCTTCCTTCCTTTCTTTCTTTCTTTCTTTCCTTCTTCTTGCTTTCTTTCTTTCATGATTTCACTATTGGGTACATATCCAAGAGAAATAAAATCAGTGTGTTGAGGGCAGATCTGTCCTCTTATGTACACTGGAAGCATCATTCACACATGCTTGGATATGAAGTCAGTTGAAGTGCGCAAGGAGAAGATAATGGGTAAGGAACACAGGTGTGTATGATGGAACACTATTTAGTCTTAAGAAAAGGAAATTCCATCACTCATGGCAAAATATAGATTAGTCTGGAGGACATTACATTAAGTGGAATAAGCCAGGCGGGGGGGGGGGATATCACTTAAAAGTGGAATCTAACCACTTTGAATTCATAAGAAGTGGATAACACAAAACTAGACCAGTCAGTTTGTACATAGGAGGAAGGGAAGGGCCAAGGTTTGGGGTATTTTGTTGTATGATAGATGTCCTGATCCAAGGGCAGCTCCTTCACTGCTCGCATGATACAGAGGATTCCTCAGCACTTGAACAACTTGGAATTCTGTGATTCTATGAATACCTTTGACCTGAAAAGTGGAATGGATCTGTCTACCTCACAGTTGCCAGTTTTTCTGCTCATGCTTACCCAAACTCTTACTGGGAGCATCTGATGCATTTGGAAGGTTCTGTACTCCCAGCACATGCTCCTGTGCTCTGCTCTGTCTGCCAGTAAGCACCTGGAAAGCCACGGGAAGGTATCTTTCCTGTCCCTCATTCCACCTCCCTTTTGCAGCCGTCCATGGTTGCGACACTTTCTGGTATCTGATACCATCTGGAGCAATTTCTTTGGTCTTCTATAAAATGTGCATGAGGGCATCAGAGCCTTGTCCGAAACTTCTTGATCAGCTCTTGGCAGAGAGATCCATGAGTACTGTTGAATAGCAATGAACATTGTCAGCATAAAAGGGCAGATGTTTGTCCTTCCCTTACTCTTTGTAGAGAGATGACTGTCCACATGAGCATCACTTCTGATCCTTAGAGACTCCATGATCTTGTTCACTGGGACTAACATGTTTGAACCCGCCAAAAATATGAATATTGTATCATACTCGAGGGACTAACGGTGAGAGTGGTAATCAATCTAAAACTATGTTTTCCTTTAGAAGACCCAGAGTTTTCTAAAGAAAACCTGAGGTGTTCTAGCAAACTGCTCAGCTGGCCACATTGCTATGTGTTGGTGTGAATTGTTGGCCAGTTCTCAGTTTCCCTGCCCATGAGGGACCTGTAAGTTTTGGGAATGTGTTTATGCCACATCCCTGTTAATACCTCATAAAATACTATTTGCCAATATTGTCACCCTGTAATTACATTTGCTCAACTCACTCTGCCTGTGTGTATGTTCTCCTTTCATTATGTAGCTTCAACCTTTATAATGTTACCAATTGACACCATAATTAGGATAGTTTACTGAAGCACTGATTATGAGGGGCCTCCTTGTCAATCAGCCTCTGTTTGTTTCTACCCAAGCAGCCATTATTCCCTTACCTCAGAGCTTTGCCTAATTTACAGGGCACAAGAGTACAGGGTTTTCATGTGAATGTGAGAAAGGATTGTTCGCTGTGCCTGCCTGGGCTTCGGTGGTCACTTTCCTTCCAGCCTTACTCCATAAGGCCCTGGCCATAGCTCAAGCAAAGAGGAAAGATTGTCCCTCCAGCACATGTTAGGGGCCAGGATCGGGGTGCCACCTCAGCCTCCCTGAGAATTGCTGGGTGGCCTTTGGCAAATGGCCAGACCTCTCTGGGGACCCCATGCACCCAGTTCTCTTTCCTGACCTACCTGCCTCCAGAGGCTTCAAAGAGCTAACAGATGTGGAAGAGCTTTTGAAATAAGCGTGCCATATA
This sequence comes from Myocastor coypus, assembly GCA_004027025.1. Lineage (NCBI taxonomy): Eukaryota > Metazoa > Chordata > Mammalia > Rodentia > Myocastoridae > Myocastor > Myocastor coypus. The sequence goes on along the minus strand of PVJA010013743.1, from coordinate 35,025 downwards.
AATTCAAGGTGTTTCAGAATGGTTTTCTCATAAACCTGCCAACACTATCTTTTTGGAAGAGACGGAAGTCACAAATCCACTCTCATTTTAATTTACCTTGGTATTTCCTCAGCAGATGGCTAAAGAGCAGCTTGTCGTGTGTCCTCAGAGCCAGCAGCTACAGGCTTGTGTCTCCTCGGTAAGCCCTGAGGACCAGGGCCCCTCTGGAGGAGCAGATCTGACTTCCTGTGATCCTCACAAAGGTCTGTGGGGAAGGAGGGAAAGTGCCTTTTCCTCATCTGAAGTTTCTGGGGCTCAATATGCGGATAGCAGACGCTGTCATTTGTCACCTCCCTATTATGCTCCTCTGACTGGAATAGAAGGATCTCTCTCCGACCTGACTACTTCTCTACTCTAGCAACTTTGTACAGAGGACACTGGTCCTAGCCTAGCCTATTTTCCAGAAGCAGATGTGAGACCTATCCCTGAACATCCTGGACCTCTGCTCCAGGGAAGCCATGCTGGCAGCTGTGTTTATTTGTGTCTTAGACACCTGATCTCTATATGTATCCCTAAGCCTAAGCCTAGAATGGGCGCTAGGGGAAGAATTAGAAAGCTCTACTTTAGTAGCAGGCCAAGCCTGGTTTCCAAGCTAGCACAAAAACTTATAAATAACTAATCACTGCTCCCTCTACCTCCTAGGTCCACTTGCTACCTAACTCAGAGTGGAGCAGTCTGGACATCACAGAAATTTTAAAGTTTCTAAAGCTGAACATCCATATATTTGCCAATGGACCTTCTTGAGGATGACTATATTTACCCAGCCTGCTCCTGTGACAGGAAGCTCCATGCTGTCAGGCAGCCTCTGACACTGCCATGTAGGTGTGGTGTTTCTCATCCTCAAGTGTACTTCAGAACACCCTCCTGCCACCCAGGACCTCCACACAGGGGTAGGTTTGCCCTTGGGAGCCACATAGTACAAGTCCACTCATCTCTTCAGAATCTCCCTTTCCTCATTTTCTGGTCTCGCCCTGCCTTGTGACCCATCTGTCTCCATCCTAGGATACTTGTGGTACCAATTCTAAGGGTCAGCATCCCTCACTTACCATCTCACTGACTACGAGTCACATTAAATTTCAGCCTGCCTTTCCGGAAGGGTGACCATGGTGATGCTTGCTTTATGGTCTCCGTCCTCTCTTTTCTGCCCCTGTGAGGTGAAACCCATCACTGAGCTTCCTGGACCTCTGCTCCAGGGATGCCATGCTGGCAGGTCACCCCTCCCACCTTGGATGTGCCCTCACTGCCACTGTGTACTTTGCAGCCCCATTCCAATCTCCGTATTTTCTCCTCCTTCTCCATCAGAAAAGCCCGGACTCCCTTCCCTTCCCATCTCCTCGTGACCTCTCTTGCCCTCTGTGGACACTACTTTTCACCTAAGACACTCAGGTGTTCAATTTGGGGACCTGACAGCTTGGAGACACCAGACTCTCAGTGAGCAAGTTCCTCTTCTTAACGCCTCAGAACGGACTCAAATTCCCAGTGGACGCACGTGTAATGTGGCTCATGCGATATTACTCTTGCTTAAGTTAGTCTGTGATTTAGCATTCCTGTTTAGCTGTGGAATTCCACTGAGGATATTGCTCGATCCCAAATCTTTTGTCAGTGTAATTGAGCATAACATCTTTTCAGGTTTGTGTTTCAAAAGATGCATTATCTCCCCTCATCCATTTGTTCTGTTTGAGTTGTTCCAAACTTTTAGCTTGCCCCATCCCTCTGAAGGAATTTGAGTTTTAGGCTGATAATTTATGTTTATGCTGAGAATGCGATTTCCTTTCTGCACCCAGAATGATTAATAGACTTCTCCCAGTAAATTAGTATGAGAGCGGACATAGGTAAATTACTAACCAAAACTGAGAATTTCACTCTGTTCCAGGGATTTCCTCAAGCTCTTTCCTATTTGTTTTGCACACTTCCTCGTGTCACACGGACAGTGCCCCCTTTGACACAAGCCTCCCTCTCCCATATTTCTCGCCTCCCCAGAGTCTTTCTTGGAGAGCAAAAAGCAGCCAAATCCCACCCTACCTGCTGTCTACACTCTTGTGATCTGTGAGGACGGTTTCTAAATTTTCATACAGTCAAAAACCTCAAAAGAAGGATATTATTTGGTGACATGTAAAAATTATATGAAATTCAAATTTCTAGGTCCCTAAATAAAGTTTTGTTGGCACGTAGCCACACTCATTCATTTACGTATTGTCTGGCTGATTTTGCACTCAGATGGCAGAGCAGGGTGGTAGTGACAGAGACCTTATGGCCCACAGAGCCAAAAATATTTACTATCCCCTGAATAAAAAGTTTGCCAACTCCTGCTAAGAAAGAAAGATCATTTGCTTGTGCTCTGGTGGATCTGGGGTTTGGAGGGGGGCATTGGTGTTGTATTTCCCTCAGTTTCAGCAATGGCATCTTCGTTTCTTTTAGAAAGAGTCCCCTCCCTGCCTCTCAGGTCATGTGATCTGAGTGGATCTGAAGCTCTCCCACCTTGTCCTGATCCACAGGTGATGCGCAGGAGTCAGGCTGGAGCCAATCACCTCAGCACGAGTTCCATCAGGGATGGAAGCGAGCTCTGTGTCATGGTCCCTTGGCCCATCGAATCCCTGAGACCTGAGGCAGGTGCAGGGCAGAAAGGGCAGGAAGCAGATGTGGGTCCTTTGTGACTGAGCAATTTGATAGAGTTAGAAGTAGCAACCTCTTCTTAGCCCTGGATTGAGAGAGGCCTGTTGCTGCTTTGACCCCTTTGTCTTTATGAAGCCCACCCCCTTTTTCCTTGAAGCTGTGTTTCTGGAGCTAATGGGTTGCACTTCCGTTATATGCGTTTCTTACAACAGAGGATCTGGCTTACGTATTTACTAATTTCTGCACGATGGTTGAGAAGTCCTTCCCGTGGCCCCTGGTCTGCATTAGGAAACCCCCAGCACTGCCGCCCTTGAAGCTAAGCTCAGGGATGACTGCTAGGACCTTCCCAGAAGCAAGGGGGCCTGCACTCTGGGGCCACACTTTAGTCTCCAGCAGAGAGAGGGACTGGGCTCCTAAGCCAGCGCAGCAGAAGTGCCATCACCTCCTCTACCTGCGTGCCTCCTGCTTCCGAGGTAGGACTTGGGCTAAACATATCAGCCAAAGAAATACACCGACAGGAAAGCAAGGGTGTGTGCCTACCACTGGGGGTGGCTGTGGCACTTTATGGGCTGCGGGATCTTGGGAACGTTATCTATATTTTATCAAACTTGGGAATCCATCTCAATGAGAGTCAGTGACACTGTGCCTGTCTTCCCTTGAATGTTGAAAGGGATCATCAAAGTAATCCAGGTAGAAATGAGTGTGAGGCAGTGCACGATGATGAGGCTGGTGATGGCTGCAAACAAGAAGCTGCTGGGTGGACCAGAAGGTCTTAGAAGAGAGACCTGGGTACCACTTGGACTTCCCCTCTCATAAGTCAGATGGATTCCTCATCGCAACAGGCTCATGAAATAAATGAGGCAGGTACCACTAGCCTTGCACGAGGGAGGAGGAAGCTGAGATTAAGCAGCTTGGGGAGGGGTCTTGCCTCTGATTGTCCCACTGGAGTGACATGAGTTTTTGAGAATATTAGTCCAGATACAGCGACACCATCTTCAGAAACAATGTCTGGCGGAAGTGAGAGCAGCAGCTGGTGGCGGTCCTCCTGTCCCAGATGCGCATGTCTCTTGGCAATGCTAACAGCATGCCCTGGCCCGGCCCTGTCTGCTTACCCACCCACATCCTGAGGGAAGTGGCAGCTTCCAAAGGGGTATGGTCTGCAGCAGCTATCGTGATGGGGTTCTGGGGGGTGTTCTCCATGTTACACATAGCTCTGGGGTTTCATGGACAATTAAACAGGAGCAAAAAACAGCCTTTGGCTGCTTGGGGTTTAAAGGAATGAGTACATATGGACCCAATTTCCTCTACAGCACAAGTGTGCTTAAGCTTAAAGCAGAAGTACATGGGATGGGTGGACTGAAAGTGTGCAAAGTCTCTAACCCAAGACCACTTGTGGGTGGCTCCCCATTGCTGGGATCCATAGTGGCTCTTTGGCAGCCCCAGAAGAGGTCCATCTAGGGTCACAGGAGCAGGATGTTGTCAAAAAAACTAGAAGATAGGATAAGTCTTATTCCCACCATCTTTCTGATTCTCCTGAATAGGTCTGCTTTGAGCAGGTCATGGTGGTACTTACTGCTGTGTGGAAGACAGTGAGAGGCAAGCTGGCCTGTGATGCTCAAAGCTGATCACTGCACTGAGACCAGAGGAAGGATCCATGGAAGTGAAGGGCGAGAGGTGGGGTGGTCCAGTCCAAGGGCAGGCTAGAGAAGCCCTCACCCATTCAAGGGAGATGGGACCAGCCAGGAGACTGGGAAGGGATACAGGCTAAAGAGGACCTCCTCGTGGAGCCCTGCAGATGGGCATCTCCTTGCTAAGTCCAGTCAGGCCTCTACCCTCTCTGCAGGGCACCAGAGCATGACATGGCCTATAGTGGAGGAAGAGCCTGGCAGGAACCCAGCAGGAAGACTTCGTCAAGATCACTGGCTCTCTGTATTCTCAGACCTAAGAGAGGAGCAGGTTCATAAGCGGAAGCAGGAGGAAGGTCGTCAAGCAATGAGGAAGATCCTAGGTCCTCCTGCTAGAGTGCAAACGAACAGGTGAGTGTTCTCAAGATCCCCCAAGGTAGAAGCTTCCTGCTGGGCTCCACCCTCAGTGCAAGGGCCTGGGAGGGATGAGAACACTTATATCTCCTCAAGAACCTGATTTTTGCTGGCCTGTTGAAAGGAGCAGTAAATGCTTAAATGCTGTTTTCTCTCTCTCCTTTTTAATTTTTTTTAATGAGTTTTGACTAAATTTTGCACGCTTGTATCTTTGTTTCAGCTGCTCTTTTCTCATTGGTGGGACAGATATCTGACAATTAAAATGAAAAAAGGAAGGAAAGGTTTATTTAGCTCACAGTTAATGGAGGTTTCAGTCCATACGCAGCTGGCTTCAAGACAGAGTGGCGCATGGCAGAGAGCAGCCAGCCGTTCATGGCGGTGGCAAGCAAGAGCAAAAGGGAGGAGTGGCAGCGACAATGGCAACAGAGAGCCATCATCTCCTAAATTGCATTCAAGCTCTCTGCACCAGGGTGGGGGAAACACACACATCCATAATCCCAGCAATACTAAGATCCATTATCCCGGCCTTAGGTCACCCATAATCCCAGTGGATCATGGCTTAGTCACAAACTCTAGAAGTCCCTGTCCCATGGCTGCCTGTGGCTCTGGGAGAACAACTAAACACAAACCGCAACGATCTTGTAATCTGAACAACTAATTCAAAGGTGAGACAATATACAATAAAAAACTATTATTGAATTTCTATCATTTTTGCTCAGTGAAATTCTGTATAGTTTTTAATTTTTTGTTACTATTTTTATTACCTTTAAAATTTCTTTTTAAAGATTGTGGGGCGAGAGACAGGGATGCTCTGTATCTCTGTTGATGAATGAAAGAAATGGATCCATGTGACAATAAGGGTTTGGTTACTTGGGAATTTATTTTCAGTTGCCACAGGTTAAAAAAAAACAAAAAAAACAAAAAAAAAAAAACATTAATTTGCTCTAAATCAGCCCAAATCCCCATACTGTGGTGGACTGTGTGTGCATGTGTGTGTGTGTGTGTGTGTGTGTGTGTGTGTGTGTGTGTGTATGTGTGTGGGTGTGGGTGTGGGTGTGGGTGTGTGTTTGTGTACATGCTATTTCTGCTATTTAAGAAAAATCAATCAGGTGATACTAGTTTTTCTGTCCTTTGACACTGGAAAGGAAATTTGTGGAAGTTGAAGAGAGGAAATCTTTTGAAGAAAGTTCTAGATTTCTGGGGCAATGGCAAAGAACCAAGGGCACGGCGGTCAGTGGCTGGGGCAGTAAACATAGGTTGGGAGTTCACAGTAAGGGGCTAGGTCTTAGCCAGAAAAGCTGTCAATGTCCTTTTCCATAGTAAAGTGGGTCTTTCTCACACGTGACGCTACCTCCAGTCTGACCTTGGATAGCTGCTTGTGTTTGAGGAGAAAGCAAAGCCAGGACGCTGTTCTTCTGGGGCTGCTCTCTTCTCCTTTTTAGTTCTAGGTGCAGCAGAAAGGAAGGGAAATGTAGCAGCGTAAAGGAGTGTGCATCTGCAGTTCTGGCACCCTGGGAAGCTGAGGTCGGAAGATTATAAATTCAAATCTACCCTGAGCAATTTAGTGAGAATTTGACTCAAAAGAAGAATTTCTGAGGGCGGGCAAGATGGTGTAGTGATCTAAAGCGCCTGCTTAGGAAAGCTTAGGCTTCTGCAGGCACCGTGTTTCGATCCCCAGCACCACATGCTGTGCCAGCGCAACCCCCAGGGCAGGCTGAGCCAGCAATAATAATAATAATAATAATAATAATAATAATAATAATAATAATAGAATTTCTGCAAAAGGGCTAGAGATGTAGCTGAACTTGATGGCCCAAGGTTCAATCCTTAGTGCTGAGAGAGAGTGAGAGAGAGAGAGAGAGAGAGAGAGAGAGAGAGAGAGAGAGAATGAGAGACAGCGAGACAGAGAGAAGCTCATGGGCTCAGAGGTGTGCAGGAAGAAAAAGCCAAGACATTATACTATGGATGACTAGAGGAGCCTCTAGCCTTTCCCTCTGTCTGTGGCAGTAAGAGAGGAGGAATTCAGAAAGCACCAAGCAAATGAAGACGCCAGCTGAATGCTTCCATCTGCAGTTCTGATTGAATTATGGGGAAAGAGGGGTTTGAGGAAGCTGTTGGCTGATCCCTACCATGTTGTGGCAAATGAGGCCCTTTGGCCTCTTGGAAAACCCGTGCTTTATTAAAATAAATTAAAAGAGATTGAGTCCTTCTGTTCCCTTCTCCCCGCTCCCCTCATCCTGGAAGCAGCCCCACGCTGCTTGCCATTGTTTCCCCTTCAGATAGCTTGCACTGCAGAGGGGCCAACCTGTAATTACTCTGCCCGCCAAAAGGATGGCTGTCACTTAGGAGGAAACCGGACTGCTTGCCTTCCACTGGGTCTCTGAATCATGCCAGAGCATCTGTCTGTAATCTCTTCAGCTAGAGTTTTGTTTGAGCCAGCCTAGTGGCAGGGAAATGACAGGGTTTCTGGTGGCCAGAAGAGGCGGTGGGAGGGACATGAGGTTGCTTCCCAGGATGCTGGCCCGCCATCCCCAAGCCTGCTCCACCCAGGGGAAGACGCTTTGGTGAAAGGAGCCAAGGTTCCTGCCGCCAAGAGAAAAAGCTCGCATGCGGGGTCTAGCTGCTTGTGTTTCTCAGAAGGAGAGGGCAGGCTGTTGGTCAAAAGTGGGATTGAATGTCTGAGAAATCATATTAGGACTTGGTAGGGGATCCATGGAGGCACGGCCACACTCTTCAGTGGGACCGCGTGTGATTACAAGTAAGAGACATCTAGTTTTATCTGACATGCGTAGAGAAGGAAAATTCTCACATAACCATTTTGGTGGTTCATATGGACCTTGTGCAAGCTGGATCCAGATGCTCTGCAAATACACTACTCAGGGCATGTCCCTCTCCTCTCTAGACTTGGCCTCACCAAAAGATCCTAAGCTAACTTGGCTACCGGCAGCTTCCCAGCAGCCCAGGCGTCACTTGACTGTTAGTTTCAACATTAGAGCAACTACTCTGGTTAAGACAGTGGAGGTTCCTGATTGTTTTAGCCAGAGTCAGATATTTGCCCCCTGGAGCTGAAGACAGATTGAGCTTGCTTAGAATCTTAAGGTCCCCAGTGGAAATTGTGGGCTATTGTAAAAGAACAGGAGGGTGGGGGCCTGATGAGTACCATATCCCCTAAAAAGAGACCATGGAAAATCTCTGTTTTGGTGACTGATTGAAAAGTGGATTTTTTTAATCCTCTTAAGGTCCACCATGAACATACCTACTCTAGAATAATTGGGGCAGAAGGAATTTTTGAATGGGCTCTCATCTTTCGGAACCAAGCCTTTTCTCAATAGGTCAATGTAGAGCCATAATTAATGGATCTCTAGGCACTGAAGGACCAGGAAATTATCACTTCGTTAAATGTCTTCATACAATTTGTCCTTCTGAGTAAGAGATATTCTTCCATGTAACTTTCACTCACAAACGTAGACATATCCAGGGCCCTCTGCCTCAATTTTGGCTATTTTACTTACCCAGTATGGATTCCTGTTGTATTTCCAGTATATTGATTTCCTTATACTTCCTGAGGACATAATTTTCTTGTAAAAGATATCATGTACTCCTCGAAACTACTTCCTGATACTGTGAAATATATATTGGTCTTTGTTATAGTTTGTGTCAATTTATTCCCCCAAAGCCTCATACAGTCACAGGGCAGAGACTTCTAAAGTTTGAGATTAGCTCATGATCCACTGGGAGTATAGGTGACACACTGGGATTATTAGTCTTAGCACTATTGGGATTATGGGTGTGAGTGCTATGCCCAGTCTGTTGCCATTGTCGCTGTTCTGTTGCCACCATGAACTGCTGCTCTCTGCCCTGTGCCCCTCAGCCTTGGAGCCAGCCAAGTATGGACTGAAACCTTCAGTAACCGCGAGCTAAATAAACCTTTGCTTCCTTCATTTTGGGTGTTGGACATTTGTCCCAGGGACGAGAGAAGAGTAACTGCGACAATCTTCATCCCACTATCCTGGCACAGAACACTTAAATTCTAGAAATTTCCAAGTTAGCATCACTTTATATACAACAGAGGTGGCTGGAGCTTGGCAGACCACAGGTAGCTTTGGGATGTGGGCTGGAATCAGAGAGGACTGGAGAACAGGGATCTTCAGTACCACCTCTCCAATCTCAGTGAAGGGAATAGGGGCTGAATGGCCGCTGGCTTACACAAGATTCAAAACACTTCTGATACTGAAACCTGGAGTTCCTTGGAAGCGGGTGCATCTCAAGGGGCTTGAATCTTCCACATCCCTTCTCACTGCCTTGCCTTCTGCATTTTTTTTTCTTTTGAGATAGGGTCTCGCCATGCAATTCAGGCTGGCCTTGAGCTCACATTGTAACCCAGGCTGGTCTCAGACTTGCAGCAATCCTCCTGCTTCAGCCTCCCACGTGCTGAGATTACAGACACGCACCAATTCTGCAGATTTTTATGCATGTCCTTTGTAATATTTACCATAATAACCTGGCCCATGCAAGGAGGTGTCTCCTTAAGTCTATGACATGCTTTACCAAATTATTTGAGCCCAGAGGAAGTTGAGGGAAGTCTTATTCATAGCAGCTCAGAAGTACAAGTAAAACCAACACAAGACTTGCTATTGGCTTTAAAAGTGGAGAGTTGGTAGGTTTGGGGACTGAATCTACAACTTGTATGGGTTGGTATTGTCTCAAGCCAGATAGTGTCAAGCTAAGTTGGATTAGCAACAACTGTCTTGGTATGAACTGTGGCAGAAATACCTGCTTGCTGGTGGGGAGAAATCTCCACATGTTTTGGAAGACAGATATATCTTATAATCATGACTATGGTTTGAGGAAAAGGTATGGTTCTTCACACATTTTTTCCTCAGTATCAGACATTTTTTGCGGCCTTTTCATTTCCAAACATACAAATCTTAAGAATTATAAACTCAGAACTGGGTAGGCTCCGATGTTGGAGGCTAATGATAGCTCACTGTGTCGGGATAGTTAAAGTGCTGACAAGGAGACCGGAGTCCTCAGCAGAGGAAAGCAGTACCGTAGTTACAATGGTTGAGGTCTGAACTTGACCCTGTGGAGAAAAGACAATTGGAAAGGAAAGTCAGTTAGAAATGCTCCCTGCCAGGTGGCCAATTGTCTCTTTGGCCTTTAAAATTCCAGGGGACAGACAATATGGCTTCGGGAGACAATTTTGTGATGCAGTGTTTGTCCTTAGTACATTGGCCTTTGCAAACAATCCTGTTTGCCAGATTAGACCCTATCCTTACAGCGGAAAGGAGGGACTCCCCTGAGCTTCAAGGTGAACATACTCTCTGTCTTTCAGTCTGTCTCACTGTCAAACAAATGAAACTTTGGCCAAGAAGTAATTATGGTTGGAGCAGCTACAAATACCCAGGGAGGAAATAAAGACCCACATCCTGAGGAAGCAGTGAGCCAGGCTAAGTTTAGGCACCAAGAAGAATTCTTCTTGGAAATCTGTAGCAATTAAGAACTCAAGGAACAATGAAAAAAAAAAAAAAAGAAAAAGGTTTGCTTTACTTTTATTTTAAAAAGTTAGATATGCATGTGATAGAATTAGCATCACATATAACTGTCAGAATCTGAAGCCAAATGACCTCTGGGTCACTTCCAGCTGTTCACTCTTTCATTCAAATGGAAAAGATGAGAAAAATTCAGTTTCTGAAGACCCAAATTAGAGTCACCAGGAGATGAGAAACTAATCAATCCCATGTACTTTGCTGACATGTGGTATTCATGAAGCATCTGCTCTGCATCCAGAACAGTAGAGCAGGAAATGAGACAAGGGAGGGCAAGAGCCCCACCCTCCTGGAATCAGCTGACAAAACTTGGCTGAGAACCCAGGGAAGACCATGAATCAGGTGATGCCCTGGAGACCAGGCATCCCCTAGTACTGTATCTCAGTGCAGTTGTGTTGTAGGGCAAAAGGAAGCTCATTAAAGAAGATGCCCCTGATGCAAGAGAGGATATAGTGGGGGACACTGAAGTTTATGAGGAGTAGTCAGGACTAGGAATGGTTTCCCCAAGAAAGTAAGGATTGTCTTGAAGAATGAGCTGGTGGTGTTATCTTAACACCAGGAAAAGTTCAAAGTTAAGGAGGAGGCTTGAGATGACCACTTGCACACACCCTCCCAGAGGAGCCTTTCTCCTAGTGCTCACTGAAATGAGTGCAGGACAACCAGATTAAAGGTACATGTCTCAAAATTCAAAAGGATTCTGGTAAGAAATATTTGGAATTTTCTAAGAAAATTAAGGCAGTAATATGGAGATGAAATAGTGGCTATCCTTGCAAAATTCTGTCTGTACCTTCTAATTTGCAGGAGAAATAGCTGACAAAAGGAGTAGAAATCCCCACCCCTGGGGTGCACTGAGTTGGCAGTTAAGACTGGGCATGGAAGCGCATGCTTATAATCCCAGTGCTTGAGAGGCTAAAAACAGGAGGATCACTACAAGTACAATCTGTGTAGTGAGAACCTGTAGACCCTATACTGAAATTTAAACAAGAAAAGAAAAAAATCTGTACCCTAAAATAGGAGCTTAACTTGTAATTAATAGAAAACTTAGAAAGGAACATGATCTTGTCTCTAAGATTCCAAATCCATGAAATGCAAATAAACTAGACCTTACAAAGAACTCAAGGACCTAAATACATTCATTGTTAAAAAATAAATACATGAAAGATAAACAGAAACCAGGAGAAGTCTTTCTTCTAAAATGTTTTCAATTCAAATAAGGGCAAGTTATTTCAAAACTTGAATAAGCAGATAGGATCCAGGCGAAGTGCTCCTTAATTTATTTACGAAAAACAGCAAGCTATTGGCATACACCTCAAAAATGCAAAAGTAAACCACAGACTCACTGATGAATATAGATTTAACTTTCTAAATCTTAGAATACTAGTATTAAATCTATTACTACAAGCCGGGTGTGGTGGCGCACGCCTGTAATTTCAGCATTCGGGAGGCTGAGGCAGGAAGATCAGTGCGAGTTCAAAACCAGCCTGGTCTACCAAATTGAGCTCAAGGCCAGCCTGAACTGCATAGCGAGACCCTGCCTCAAAAAGACAAAAAATAAAAAATAAAAAATAAATAAATCTATTAGTACCATGAACATGTTCTCACGACAAAGAAACATTTTGTTGGATTTCAATGTCCATTCAATATTAGAAAATCTGTTAATATATTTAATAACATTAATAGAATAGATAGAAAAAGTAATTCTTCCACTTGCTGAAATGCATCTAATCAAATTTGAAAGCCATTTCTGTTAAAATAGACTAGAAATATGCTATTGAAACTTTTAAACATAGTTTTTTTATCCATTCATAGTTAGCATACATAATTATGAGACGTTTGAAGTATATTTGAAGTTATGAATATCAAAGACTGGTAATTAGAATTATTGTTTAACATTATTTGGAAGATAAAGCCAATGTAATGAGGCACGAAAATGATATAATAGTTGCAAACATTGTGAGGAGGAGCAAAAGGGAAAGAGATAAGAGGGGAAGGAGAGAGAAGAGGAGAGAAGGAGAGGAGAGAGGAGGAGAGAAGAGAGGAAGAGGGAGGAGAGGAAGCATTTTTATCAAAAGGCAGCATGGTGTAACCGTTATGGCGGGAGGACTCACTGGTTGAATCAATGTTTCAGAAGAAAACATTTTCTGCTCAGTTCAATCGATGGGGTTGCTACCTAAGAAAAAATATGTCACATATAGCAATGAAGAGAACTGGGGTGCTTTGTGAGTCCAGGGAGACATTACCATCTATATTAGCCTGTAGGGAAGCAAGGTCTCATCTTCGTGGTTAGGGCAAATGCAAAATCTTTGGAGGGAGAGAGAATAAGGGCATAGAAGTATCAGAGAAAAGCAGGTGCATTAGGTCTATGCCCAGTCTTACTGCAGAGAGATGGGATGGGAAGAATCTGCTTTGGGCTTGGAGTTCTAACCTTTGAAGAGAGCAGAAGTACAGCTTTGCGTGGATGGGTTTTGGCACACATGACCATATCCTACTTGCATAAAGCCTAGAGACATCAGTTCCTCCTCTATAATGAACAGTGATCATAGTGTATTGCACCTAAGATTGCTGGAAACAAAACCCAGGAAAGATACGTGGCTGAGTTGGGGGGGGGGGTACAAATCATCTCAGGTAGAGCAGTTATTTTAATATTTTACTCTGGTCAGGGAAGATATTTCCCTGGCACTCTTGATTTAACTACTAAAGTCCTTTCCCAATATGACCAAGTGTTAAGGTTTATGTCTAGTTGTCCCCCCAAAGCCTCATGTAGTCATTGAGCGGGGACTTCTATAGATTGAGACATGACTCATGAGTCACTGGGATTATGTGTTTTAGTATTGATGGGATTATCGGTCTGAGTAAGGCTGGGACTATGGGTGTGGTCTATGGCGGATATCCTCAGGCAGAGAGCCTGATAAGAATATAAAGAGTGACAGAGAGACAGATTAGAGCTGTTGCTCTCTGCAGCCCTGTTTGGTTGGCTACCTCTGCCACCATTTTGTTGCTGTTCCGCCGCCATGAGCTGGATGCTCTCTGCCCTGTTCCACTCAGCCTTGGGCCAGCCAAATATAGACTGAAACCTCCAGTAACTATGAGCTAAATAAGCCTTTCTTTCCTTCATTTTGAGTGTTGGGTATTTGTCCCAGCAACGAGTAAAAAGTAACTAAGACACCAAGGTTAGAAAACACCATAAATTGGCATAAGAATCAAATATTCTGTATACTGCTGCCACATACAAAGTACAATAGAATTATGGGTGATTTAAAAAAAAAAAAAAACCTCCATGTCATTTAATTTTCTGAATGACTTGCACTGAACATGTTTTTTTTCGTTTTTTTGTTTTTGTTTTTTTTTGTTGTTGTTGTTTTGTTTTGTTTTTGGGTTTTTTTTTTTTTTTTTTTTTTTTTTTTTTTTTTTTTTTTTTTTTTTTTTTTTTTTTTTTTTTTTTTTTTTTTTTTTTTTTTTTTTTTTTTTTTTTTT
>PVJA010013743.1:0-21211 GCA_004027025.1 Myocastor coypus | reverse complement strand
ACAGGGTAGCTTTTAATATTTATCATGCACATGAAAATGCATTGATCAAACTTCACTGTGGGCAACAGTCAGTCACTAGAAGGGTATGAGAGGGGCCAGGCAGGCAGGAGTGAGGCCCGGAGAGCAGGAAACAGGGTGGTATAGTGTCCTATGTGAGGAGAGGAGGTCCCGGCTTCAAATTCTCCTTCCAATCATGTAAGCCTTACTAAGTCATGAGGCGCTCTGTTTGTAACCCATCTCTGAATTCAATCGGCCAGTGTTTTCCTAAGGATTTACAAACCCAGCTTCACAAGAAATGGTCGTGTCTAGCTTCAAGGTTACTTTATTCCTTGTAATATTTTGTTTTTGTTTTGACCTAAGGATAACATTGGCCTCATAAAATGAGTCAGGTAGTGCTACCTCCTTTTTTAATTTTTGCAGTACTGGGTGTAGAATTCATGATCTTCTTAAACACTTTGAAGAATTTACTAAAGACGTCTTCCAGGCCTGATGCTGGTGGTTCTTTTGTGGGTTCTTTTGTTGTCATTTTTATCTTAGCTTCAGTAATGTATCTTTAATAAAAGTTTTCTTTGTATTAACCTCTTAACTCATGTAAGGTAAAATGTAGTCTACTTTCCTTCATTCATGTCATATTTAACATCTGTCTTTTTGTTTCCTTGATAATTATATCTAAAACCTTTATCAAATATACTTAACTTTTACCTTTCTATATTTTTTCAGAAAGCTTTGGTTCCCATGTTTTCCATTTTTACTTACTATTGAAAATTTAAAGTGTGTTATTTATATTTATTTTATTTTGTGATCAGCATTTTTCAATTATACATATTAATAAAGTTGAGTGTTGTAGTCTCATATGGGTACAGATTACACTGATCAAATCCTATCACCCTTTATTTGTCCTTCTTTGATCCACTTGGGTTTTGGCTGCTTTTATTTAAATTAATTTTCTTTTTCAATTTACCATAACTTTTATTATCATAAGAACAAACAACATGAGATTTGCCACCTTAAGATAATTTTAAGTGTACAGTACATGCTTATTAATTATAAGCACAACATTTTACAGTACATCTCTGAAACTTTCTTGTTTTCTAAATTTTTAAGATGAGAACTTACATTATTAATTTTGAAACATTGTTCTTTTCTAATATCAACATTGAAATACGTAGTTCTGTCTAAGCCTGTTTCTTGCTGTATTCCAGGCATTTATTATTTTTCTTTAACTTTTTAAAGGATATTTTGTAAGTTTTTTCTGTGACACTTGCTCTGGCACCTTGGTTATTTATAAGACTATTGTTCAACTGTGAAAATATTTGGTGATTATCCAGACAGTTTTATGGTTTTGAAATTTCTACTAACTCAGTGGAATAAGTACCTGCCTAGCAGGCATGGAATCCTGAGTTGCAATCCCGTACAAATAAATAAATTTATTTACTTATTTATTTATTTATTTATTTATTTATTTATTTATTTATTATACCCAGGACTGAACTCAAGACCCTGTGTTTGCCAGGCAAGTGCTTATGCTACTGAGCTATCTCCGCAGCCCCTAAATTTTTAATTTAATGCTTAAAAGCTTAGAGCAACTACTCTGTTTAATCCAAATCCTTTACAATTTACAGCTATTCTTTTATTATCTAACCTGGAGTCCATGTTGGTGATAATTCTCAGGGTATTTGCACATTCTGTTGCTTTGGATGCACATTGGTTAAGTGCAGTTGGTTATTAGTATAGTAGAGTCTGCCTCTTATGTTAGTGTTCCTGGTTTGTCTACTTGTTTTACAAAGTAATGATTAGGAGTATTAAAATCCCCAACCATAATTGTTTCTGTCTCCTTCCCTTTAGTATTCAGTGTTGCTTCATGTATTTTGAAAGTCTACTATTGTGTACATACATATTTAAAATTTATCTTTCTAAAATCTAGCTCTTGAAGTTTATCTTTAACATCAATGGCAATATAAAGCCACTCAACTTTAATTTTGGGGTCTCTTAGATTCCCAATGTCAGCCACTTATATCTTCTTTATGGTCACTATATAGGTGTTCATAAACTTAATTATTTCTTTCATTCCTTTCCATTTTATCTATCTCTGTGTTCTATTATTTGTTATTCTACTCTGATTTTTAAATTTGCTTCCTTCTTCTTTCTTTAGTATTAATCTCTCCCTTTCTCTCCTATCATTTTTCAAGCAAAAGCTTAGCATATTGACTTAATCACCTTGTTCTTTTTTATGAACGTATTTGCCATAGTGATTTTTAAATAAAGACAGTTTTGCTCCAGCTCCAGGGGACTCTGGGTAAGTTCTGGATGTATCTTGTGCTAATCAGTGGTAATAATGCAGTGTGAAAAACTCAGGATTCCCGTAAGAAGATTCTATTCTAGTTGGAGACACAGCTACAAACAAGACTAACATACACAGTACAAAGTAAGATGATGACAAAAATGGAAACAAGATAAATATTAAAGGATGAACATAGACAGCTGTGAGTGTATGATCAGGAAAGATCCCTGTGACAGAATGATACTTGGTAGAGACTTTTCTGCTGAACGGTTAGGTCAAGTTAAAGCAAGATCTATATAATGATGTATAGTGTGCCTAAGGAGAGTCACCTAGAGAGAAAACATTCTCTTAGGTCTTCATATACAGCAAACTGGTCAAGCAATGGTCGTGACTCATCCAGATGGCTGACACTGACAAAAGTTCTACAAAATGTTGTACATGATTTCAAGGTAAGTCCTGAGGGGATTTCACTGACCTTGTCAAATACAAAAATTACATATTTTGTTATAACTTAAGTTTCTGAAGTGACCATTGTTTATTCAAGTGAGGCTACCAATAAGCAACTCATTATAAAAGTAAATAAGTGACATCCTGGGAAAAACTTGGGGCTGGAGATGTAAATTGGGGTAATTCTAGGTAACACAATTAATGTTAATATAATATAAATACATATTCATATAAATACTAAATTAACAAATCGAAGCAGTAGAATCATTCATATTTATCTTAACAGTACACAGATGTTAAAAAGGTCTAGCATTGTAAGAGTAATAAACTCAGAATAGAAAGAGATATCAAAACAGGAAGTCAAATATATAAAGTATTGGCTAAACATAAGCATTCTCATTAAAATCAAGAAACATAACAATGCTTACTATTGTCCAACAATTTACTAAATTATAATTCACTAATTAACAAGAGAGGGAAAGGAAAGAAGAAAAGTTGGAAAGAAACAAAACTATCTTCCCTTGAACATGCCATAATTAACTAATTTAAATAATCCAAGAAGGCCTATTAACAATTGTGATAATTAACAATCTATTAATATTGATAGAAGATTTCAGCAGAGTAGCCAGATACAAGATTAATATGCAAAAGTCAAGGCTTTCTTGCACACCAGTGGTAACCAAGTGCAACACACCCTATTCAAAGTAGCAAGAAATGTAAAAAGTATTGCAGGAAGGAGTAAATAAGTGGAAAGATGGATCAGAGAAAGCTTTATGGAAAACTCTAACATTTAATAAATTGACTTGAATATAAATGGAGCTGACTTAATGTTCATGGCGAGGAGGATCTATTTATAAAATGTTGCTTCTCTCCAAAATTAACTAAAAATTTAATGCAACCCCAATAAAAATTGCAGGGAGATTATTATGGAAATTGACAAGCAGATTCTAACATTCAAATGGAAGATAACTAGTCATAGACAGTCATAAAATTTTGAAGCAAAAGATCAAAGGAATGAACTCTCACCATCTAATATCAAATTTATGAAGTGCTAATCATTAAAGAAGTGAGGTATTGCTTAAGAATATACAAATAGATGAAATAGGCTATAAATTATAGAAAGAGATGCTTGTATATTTTGGTGGTATCATGAGATATACTGATGCTTGAAATTATAGGGACTGAAAGATATGTCAAAGAAGTCGGGAGAATTGGCCCTATATGTTAGATATGAAGACACAAAATTCAAGAAATCATAAAAAATATGTTAACTATTAGCACACATACACACAAATGCATACAACATGAGCATAAAGTTGTGAGATGATCGAAAGTTAACTGTACAGTTTATCTCAGTAGAACCAGAAAAGGTAGATGAATTATTCAAAAAAAAAATTTTAAATGTGTGATTTAGAAATACCTCAAGTTAAAAGTGAAACTAGTAGAAAATATTTGCATCCAATCTATAAAAATAACTCAATAATAAATGAGAACTTTTTTAGTCAACAAGAAATTTCAAACTAGTGGAAAAACAGTACAGGAATTTTGTTTTGTTTTAAACTAACTGCACACTTATTTCTGTTAACTTACACAACTGCCTTGAAGGTAACTTCATGTAATACAGAAATCATTGTTGAATTGTCATTGCTTTATTTAGCTAAATTTTGTATGTTTTAAAAATTACTACTTTGCATCACTTAAAAAATAAATATAATAAAAGAGTGAATCAATTTGGAGGACAGAAATAAAATTCTCCCATTACTGCATTTCTAGCACTTAAAGTAGGCAAGTATAGAAATAATCACAAGAAGATACGATCAAATACATTTACAAAAACAATTTTAATAAACATATGTAAATCAGTGTTGCTGAAAATACTAATTATAGCATGCAACATTAAAAATATAAACATAATTTTTCATAATTTTATGTAACTGAGCAAAGAAAGTGGACTTCATTATTTAGTGAAAAAGGCAACTTTTGGGCCAGCCAAATAGCTCAGCAGATTAAAGTACCTACAGGCAGGCACAGGTGCTGCTAGTTCAATCCCTGGGCCTGCTCTGCTGGCTTCGCTTGCCCTCGAGGTACACTGAGTCAGCAATTAAGACTGGGCATCCTGGCACATACCTGTAATCCCAGCTCTTGGGAGGCTGTAAGGAGATCACTAGGAGTCCAATCTAGTACTGAGACCATGAACACCCTAAAATAAAAAAAATAATAATAATAAAATAAAATAAAATAAATAAAAGGCAATTTTTTGCTAACTACTTTCTCTTTCCATTTTATTCAATGGGAGTAATGTTTCAGATTCCTGGAATGAAAGTGTGGTTTGGTCCAGACTTGTCTGTCTGTGTATCCTTTGGTGAAGACAGATCAGAGGAGGTAGGTGTAATGGATAACTCCCTCTGGGTTCATGATTGCGGAACATTGGACTGTGTATGCATCTGCTTCCTCTTAATTCAAAGGGAAGAATGTTTTTTTTCTTTTCTTAGCAACATCAATAAGAAGGTGTGTCATGCCCACACACTGTGCTTTGTATAACTATTGTGAGGACAATGTGCAGTGTGTCAACTGTTAAAAGAGAAAAAAAATGTATTGAAAGTGTTAATGCTTAATTGTTTAATCAGTCTTATACACCAATATCTATTAATCTAAACTGATCTGGTGATGAAAATATATAATATAACCATTGTTAAATTTTTCTGGTTTTGAAATTCTGTACTATATGTAAAAAAAATTAAAAAGAACAAAAAATTAAAAAAAAAAAGAATCTCTTAAGACTATTTACTTTCATCTTTCTGGATCCTTTAATAATAGTCTTCCTGTGATAAAATCAGGGTTTGTATGCCCGGTACACAAACTTCACTTGATGAAATTAGTTCACAGCTTACAACTATCAGCATCTGCATTCTGTGATACTAGTTACTGGAAATCAACTGTGCCTTGAAAATCTTAATGGAAAATTTCAGAAATAAGCAATTCATAATTTTGAAGTTTCATGCTGTCCCAAATGGTGTGGTGGAATCTTGCACCAACCTCTCCATCCCTCTGTGATGTGAGCCCTTCCTTTGTTCAGTGTATCCAACCTGTGTATGCCAAACACATTGATCACTGAGTCACCTTTGCTAGCAGCTCATCTGTCAGTGTTGTATGCAATGCTTTTACTCAGGTCGTTCTGATGTAATGACCCATGCTGTGTCGTAATATCTACATCATTTGCATCACTTCATGTCATCACAGAGGCACTGCATCCCCTCACTCTGATTTGTTACCAAGCAGGATCCTGGAGTGAATTCAACTCTTCAAAAAAGCTCACTTTGACAATCTGTTGGTTTTAGAAATGATTACAGGGACTGGAGCCATAGCTTATGGTAGAACCTTAGGTAGCAGGTAGTAGACAATTCAGAGATATTTTAATCAGCAGAGAGAGACAATATCATTTTAATTGTTTAATTTTATTTAGTAGTCATTGTTACTCTCTTACTTTGCCTCATTTATAAATTCAATTTATTAATTAAATTTTATAAGAATTATGTAAGTATAAGACTACAGTATTTGTAGAATTTGTAATAGCTGTAGTTCCTATAGGCATCAACTATAGGTCTTGGAACATATCCTATATGATAAATAAAAACTGCTTGTCTTAGTTACTTTTTACTTGTTGCTGGGACAAATACCTGACACTCAAAATGAAGGAAGGAAAGGTTTATTTAGCTCACAGTTTGTGGAGGTTTCAGTCCATATTTGGCTGGCCCAAGGCTGAGTGGAACAGGGCAGAGAGCATCCAGTTCATGGCAGCGGAACAGCAATAAAATGGTGACAAAGGTAGCCAACCAAACACGGCAGCAGAGAACAGCTACAGCTTTTGTCTGTCTCTTGGTCACTCTTTATATTACATTCAGGCTCTCCACCTTAGGGTATCTGCCCTAGACCACACCCATAGTCTCATCCTTACTCAGACCAATAATCCCATCAGTACTAAAACACAATCCCAGGGATCATGAATCAAGTCTCAATCTATAGAAGCCACGCCCCATGATTGCATAGGCTTTTGGGGGACAACTAGACATAAACCATAAAATTGCTGTACTCTGGTATGTTACCAAGTGATATCCTGAAGTGAATTGAACTCTCTGAAAATGCTTGCTTTGGCAATCTGCTGATGTTGAAAATTATTAAAGGGGCCGGAGCTATAGCTTATGGTAAAACCCTTGCTTTGCATCTGTGAGACTTTGGGTTTGATTCCTAGCATTGTTAAAAAATTAAGATTAAAGATAGTTTCTTATGTTCTTTTTTTTTTTTTTTTTGTATTTATAGTTAAATCAAATTCATGACAATACGTGACCAGGTGAGATGCTGCCTATGCTAAAGGCCTTGTCTCTACCACAGTATCTTTTGCCTCTTGCATGCACTGATGGGTTCTGAGTGCCAGCGTGATTGCATTTGGCACTCAGTGTTTGAGTAGTTCTTCCTGTGTCTCTCTTTCCACTGCACTGTAAGCCTCTGGAGAGCAGCCGCTGAGTCGGGTTCAGTTAGTGTCTCTGACACATGGCATACCTAACGCCTGGAGCAGACAAGGCACTCAACATGCAGAAATTTAAGCTGTGCCCCTTTGTCCCTCTGCCTTGGCTCAAGGAAGTGTGCTGGAAATGAAGGTTCTTGAGTATAAATGTGACAGGAGATTGAACTTGTTAAAACAACCTGTGGTCAGGAAACTTCCTTAGGACACTGCATATTAGCATATATATTTAATAAGTGAAAGATAATATCAAACACAGCACAGTGCATGTGCAATGTACTGTTGCAAATTTAGAAATAATTCTCCTGAATCCTGGGCTCCAATCAAGTTCTTTAATGTTACATTAACGTAGGCCTTTTGGCTTAATGGACCCCCTTGATATTTCTTAAATGTTTAAGAAATGGAATAAGCCCAGCCATATTATAGTTTATAATACATGCAACTAATTTCTTCCCAAAATTCAAGGGCATCTTCCAAATCATGATATGGATTCCTGAATACACACTAATTTTTTAGGAGGAAAAAAAAAAGATTGACTTTCCTTATTTAATATCAATGTCCCAATTTCTAAATGGATTCCCTCTTCCTAATTTATCTCTGAAAAATAGATCTGTCAAGTCCTTGGCATTTTGTTTGAGCATTTCTTTCTTTGCTAATACTGGCAAAAAATTAACACACAGCAGAAGTACACAGGGAATCTTGTGTGGATGATGTGTTTAGTTCAAAGCATATGGAAAAATGACGCATTTACTGGGTTCCTCTGACCAGCCCCAGGCTCTTTGAGATTAGTTTTAGATTCATAGACTGTGGTCAGGCATGGACCATGAGGTTCTGGCTTCTGCATATCCAGGAAAATGTCCTTCCCTCCAGGCAGGGTTTTTGTTTTATCCCAACAGCATTAGATGAAGAAAATAACTTTAGATCAATACAGTTCACTGCCACTTTCCCCCATAAGGAGATAAAGAAACTGCCAAAGACAATTCTCTTTATTGCTGGTACCTCTCAGTCTTTGAAGGGGCAGCCCAGTGCATACATAGTAAGAATAGGCCTGGAAACTTGAGAGGTACTCTCTGGATCCATAAATAGAAGATCACTCCTGTCATCAGCATTGTGCATGGTTAATCTACGTTGGACATTGTCAAGTTGGGCTGGTTGTGCTGGGGCTCTGAGAACAAGTTCCCTCCCTGCCTGATGTAACAAGAGCTCTGTTCTAACACACCATTGCCCTTTGACCTTGAACAACTCGCAACTGTTATGTCTTAGACTAGACACAAGGCTTATAATATCCATCTTGTCAGTGATTTGATGAGTAAATAGGATGTTGTGTATACACACCATCTGAAAATAAAACCCTCAGAAAGCACAACTAGTATCATCCACATTAGACCTTCTGATTGATGCAGTAATAATTAAATTCTCAGTTTTGCCTTGCACACTGTCAAATTTTTGTAATGTGTTTACAAGTTTCACTTTTTTTTTCTGTAAAATGCCATTGACATGCTCTTTGCCTGGGAATCTAAGAAGATGGTAGGGGAAGAATAGGACAAATTACAGATAAGTTATGTTCCCAAAGGTGTGGAGATTCCTTGGTGAGACTGAGCTAGCTACATACAACTATTTACAAAACTGTCATCATATTCAAGCTACTAAGTTCTATGTGGGTCAGGAATGGGTGGATTCTGTTACTCAAGGGAGCAGAGAGGCCAATTCAACCTCCCACTCTTGGATCACAAGCTTGTCTATTTGTTCCACTCCAAACCCATGATTGCCAACCCCAAAATATCTCTCCACCCTGCTAAACTCTTTATGTGAGCTTCTTGGGTTAATTTGCCTTCTTTCTGTTAGAGACTTATTTCAAAACATGCCTACCCTTCTCAGATGTGTGACTGACCCCATTCAGCAGATGGCCCCTCCTCTTCCTTGTAGGACACATCATACAGTACCAAAGCTCCCGGTCCCAGGACATTGCCACCTGCACAATCTTTTCCTCTTTCTCCTCTTGCTTGGCTTGAATAATGCCTCTTCCTACATTTTCAAGAACCAACTCAACACAGCGTACCAAAGGTGTTACATCGGTTTCCTTCCAGTGGAAGCCAGTGGCCAGCATTACTAATGGTCTTCTCTCCTGCCTGCTCAGCATTGCTTAAGAACCATTGATAGGGGGGATACACTTCTAACTGAGGCTTTGTCACAAGTCACTTCTTGCTAAAAATTTTCTTAGTGATCAAGGAAACTCCTAATGAGATGGGACCATG
Source organism: Myocastor coypus (assembly GCA_004027025.1). NCBI lineage: Eukaryota > Metazoa > Chordata > Mammalia > Rodentia > Myocastoridae > Myocastor > Myocastor coypus. The sequence continues at coordinate 11,709 of PVJA010013743.1, read as the reverse complement.
AGGCTCTAGAGCTACATCATGATGACAAGGTGAGAAGGTTTATTGGAAGGCGCCATAACAAGCTACAGTCACTCCTTGGTTAGCACCTTTCATAGCTTCCTGAACTCATCACAGACCCTGGGCAGTCTCACCTCTGTGGACTCACCTTACTTTTCTGGTCAGGTCTTCTTGCTTTATGGGCTTCCGTGGGAGCTGAGTCATTTCTCTACATCTGCCACCAGACTTTTGCCCTTTGACTAGACGGTATTTTTCTTCTAGTCTATGGTTGGCCTCTCATCTTACTTCCAATGTCCCCTCCCTAGGGGACTCCTGCCTAGCACCTGTGCTTAGTCAGATTCTTTTGCCATACTCTCCCACAGATTCACATCCAACTTTTAATTCTGTTTGTAATTAAACATTCACTAATATTGATATAGGAGTGGTATAAAGTCCCTGATTTATATATTTATATAGGGGAAATATTGTAATTCCCAACCTGTTACGTATCAGATATGTGTTTGTGATCTTCAAGATTAAATAATAAATTCTAAGGAACAACAAAGGTTAAGAGTAGGAAATATTTATTGCAAGGAGAAAATACAGCTCCTGAAAGATGGGGAAAGTCCTTACTGGATTGCTGAGGATCCTATTTTTCAGGGGAAGTTTTTTTTTTTTTTTTTTTTTTTATAATCATTCAGACACAACATGGATTAAAGATATGATAAACCAATAAGATTGTAAGTCAGCCCGACAGGTAATACTGATCCAGTGGGGATGCAAATCATATAGCAAGTATTCCTGGAAAGAATAAAATATTTTGGGAGTATGGATGAATCTGAAGGTCTTGGCCACCCAATGAAATGAATGATGTCTATCTAGACTTTACTAGACCAAGTTTACCTCTTATTTTTCAAACCCTTGGGGAAGCATGAGAGCCTTGTCATTTTGTCTTTCTCTTCAAGCTTGACCTTCAATACATGTAACCCCCGCCACATGTGTAATGAGCTTTCATCTTTGGACCGACTCTTGAGAGCCTCACCCTATCTGACTGCTTGTAATAGTTCTACCTTACTTGGTTGTCTATAAGAGTATGACGCTTTGATGAGTAAGGATCTTCTCAAATCTTGGTGCCGTTGATCAAATTAGAAATATTTCCAACCACCAGTTCTTGGAGAATAGTGGGACGTTTTCCTACTATATAGAATAGTGAGCTGGTGAAAGTAAGGACAATTTGCAAACTGTAAAGTGCCCACTGGACATGCAGGACTGTTGTCTTCATGACTGTACTATGTTGCTGGTGTTGGGGACAGGAGCCTGTCATAGCCAGACCCTGGCAGCTCACTGCCAGCCCCTACCCTCGCTCTTACCATCCAGTCTTCCTTATCTGTGAAGTCTGATGTCCAGGGAGATTAGGAATTCAGTCTTTGATCTCACTTACCATGCTTCTCTTTGCACGCTACTATGGGTTAATGGTTTGTGCTGCGCTGTTTTGTTTCAGTGATAAGCCCCAGCAAGCCACTAGTGTGTGCACTGTGCTCTACTTGGCTTTATTGGATCGCATTGTTTACGCCTTGCCTGTGACAGGTACTCATAGTACTTACCACCCTGTGATTTTCCAGCAGTGAAAATAATAGAGGAATTTCATACAGGTAAAATAATTAGTGGTTTAGATCAAAAAAAAAAAAAAAAAAGAAAAGAAAAGAATACAATTTGTCACATGGAGTATTAGCCTTTTTTTTCTTCCTGTATAAGTGTCAGTTTCTAGGGTTACAAGGACAGATTACACGGAATTTCATCCTTTTTAGCAATGAATTAGGCCTGTCCTGGTTGCTAGCTGGTAGGTGGATAGCCTGGGCTCTGGGGCAGCTGTGCTGGACAGGTTCCTCGGGGCAGCCTTACCCGGGGTGAATGGGGGATATTGCTGTCCAACCAGGCATGTGGTTCATCTGTTCTAACAACCTTTCCTACCTATGCTGCCTCAGCCACAGGGAACAGCACTTACCCAAGGACTCTGCTCACTTTCTCCCTGGGTGGCTTTCTTCGGTGACAACTGTGACTTTCTCCTATACCTCCTTTTGGGGGTGAAGCAATAAAATAAAAAATGGCAAAACTGAATGAGCTTCAATCTGGCAAATAGACAACAACAACAACAACAAAATAAAAATAAAAACCCAATTAAAATGGAGCGTTAGCTAAAGAGTGAATGCACTTTTGAGCTATGGGACAGGCATGGCCCATGGAACACTTGGGATCTACTGATACTAAACAACGATTCATTATTTTTCTGGAATTCAAATGTAACTAGGTGGGCTGTATATGAAGTGGCATTCCAGCCCAATTCCTACGTTCTTAAAGGTAGCACATGGACTCTGGCTATGGAATGTGTTCAAGATCCCTGCAATTCATCTTGAATCTGATATGGAAGGATTCAAATTGGTCTTTTTCCTCTGTTCATACACAGTATGTTCTATTTGTCTGTAAGACTGTGTCTCCGTTATTCTTCTCTCATACACTGACAGATTCCCAACACCCAAAATGAAGGAAGGAAAGGTTTATTTAACTCACAGTTAGTGGTGATTTCGGTCCATGAGAAGATGGCTCCAGACCAGAGTGGCACGTGGCAGAGAGCCTTGTAAATATGGGGGGAGGCAAAGAGTGAAGAGCCAAGGGAGAAGCAGCAGCTGCAGCTTCTACCCAGCCTCTCTCCCCTCCTTACACTGTAATGCAGAGTATCTGTCCCAGGCACTCACACCTATAATCCTTGCATTGGATCATGAATCAATCACAAACTCTAGAAGGCCCCTCCCCCCCATGACTGCATGAGGCTTTGGGGGAACACATAGATACAAACCATACCAATGGGAAGCGGGAGAAAATGGGAATGTAGATTTCCTGACATCTGAGTTGCAAAATGTCTGAGTTGAGAATGAGAGAGGGCCTTGTAAATTGAACTCTGGCTGAGATTTTGATACCCGGTCAACCCACAAGGCTTTCCTCCTGTGACAGAGACACTGCTGGTTGGTACCTCTGTTGGCATGACTGGGTGGCTATGTCCCATAAGGCCCACATTCCACCCCTCTTATTGACACGTACTTCTGTCTGTTCTTCCTTTATTCTCCACTTTCAGATCAGGTCAGATTTATCCTCACTGCTTTGCTTTTTCTCATCCCTTGAAGGCCCGAATGATAGGGTCAGGAGTGATAGTCTCAGGACTTCAGAGCAGGGAGTCTTTTATGGTGAAGCGGACCTGCTGCAAACTTCTTGTTCCTGTCCATCCTGCTCTGCTCCATCATCCACCAACAATGTCCAGAGACACACCTGGGCAGCTCCAGATCACCGGTGGGATTGTTGGGAATCTTAGTTCAGGAGTATCTTATTCATTCATTCCTTAATGGCAAGGGTTACCTTCCAAGAAACTTGTTAGGTGATCGTGTCATGGTGCCGATGGCAGATGTAACATGACAGACTACTTTAGAGTCAACCTTTATTTCATAAGAGTGCACTCTAAAATAATGGCAGACTGTATAGCATAGTAAATATTTAGGCCAGCAGCATAGTCATCTATTATTATCAAGTATTGTGCATAGTCCTTGACTGTATGTGCAATGTACTTCTGTATGACTGACTGAAAAGGAGAATTTTCTACACAAATATCACCACAGATATGTGCATAATGAGTTGGCATATGGCGGGAGGATGACCTAGTGATAGGAGTACTTCAGTTCCTTTGTTATCTTGTAAGACTTCTGTCACATACATGGTCTGTTATTAACTGAAATGTCGACATGGATGCATGACTGAATATATAATAATACATGTGTATATGCTTAGACTGCATGGAGCTTCACACATAGAGACCAAAGCTTGTGGATGTACACAAAAACCTCAGGAATGCTTCTGACCACCCTATTTTCTTATCATAAATAGCACCGGTACTTGAAGAAACTGCTCTAAGGAGGGAGCAAATCTAGCAGTAAGGAAGCAAGATAACAAAGCAAACCATTTGGAATCAGATGAAACCAGGTAGGATTCCTTCTGAAGAACTGGCCAAGAGTAGTCACAACCATTGTTAATTTTCTATTCATCTTCAGAAATTCTTTACCATTTTTATTGTCCTATGTTGCTTTGTTTTTCTCTATTCTTGTTATTTGTATTTTTTCTCCATAAAATAAAAAGAATAGCAAAATAAAATAAAAAATTTTAAAAAGGGAGTAATCAACCCCAAAGGCACTATTAGAGGTAGAAGATTTATGAGGCAGTGAGGTTTGGTGATTTAGGATACTCTCTCATGAGAGTCAACAGGAGGAATGAAATGTGTGTGTGTGTGTGTGTGTGTGCATATATATATATATATATATATATATATATATATATATATATATTAGTGATGTCAAATGTTTTCATGCTCTTGCAGTGATTTGCTCTCTGTGGGCTTCCCACGGAACACAGTGGTTGACGACCACAACGCAATCCGAAAGGTGGACTCTTTCCCCCCACAATTTCATTTCTATTTAATGGTACCCTGGTCCTCCTTGTAGTAAGGGGAAAAAGAAATACAGTGGGTAGGAAAGATAGCTATAGTCATGCTTGTCATCTGATGCAGAGTTCTCAAACAAAAACTCCGTTTCACTAACCAGCTTGCGTTCTTGAACTGAAGCGCTGCTGTCCATCGGGGGTATTAAAGGATAGGCGAGGAGGCAGTGGAGTGAGTCCCAGAGAATTCCATGGTGGCAGGCAGTGTTGGAGTGAAAGGTGGCAGACAGAGGAGCCCCACGATGGCAGGAGAGTAGGCAATGGATACGTGATCTGGAGGAGTCGTCTCTGCTCACCTCGGGGAGTGAGTAGCAAGGACCTTTCTCAGGAATTACAGAAGCTGCAAAAATTTTAACAAATGTGCTTAGTCTTAGGACATGGAACCTAAAATGTCATAAGAGTTCAAGGGAGTTCTTGGCTCAGCCTTTCTGTGCGTGCATCAGGACTGTTAAAGCTAAGTTCTGGTCCTGGTACCCAGCTCCCTGCAGTCTCTTGGGAATTCAGAAATGTGCTTCCTGTCTGCTAGTGTTGTACTGCACTGTTTGAATGCATTGTGGGATTGATAACTCCTACCTGGTGTTGGAGTTGGGGGAATTCATCCTGCTGTTCCTGGTCCTTCATTTAAATTTCTATCTGCCACCTCTTGGCTGAGCAATCCCTGCATGCACCTCTGCTGCTAGAAAGGGTGCTCCTGCAGTGCCAGTGTGATCTGAGTCAGAGGGTGTGACCTGTACTATGTGTGGGCATGAACGTGCACATGCATGTATCACATGCATACATGCAGATGGGCATCACGTGTGCATACCGGACATCCACAGAGTCGTCTATGGATGAGTGCTCTGCGTACATTCCAGGAGAATATTGCAGAGTGGGCTTGCCATGAATTTTTGATCTTGCACTGGATGCCATTACCCCATAATGAATATTGGTGAATGTCGCTTTAACTTATGGATCATTCTACGGAGAAAATGCCATCCATCAGAATTTTGGAGAGGAGAGTTCCCATGGCAGCCCGTTCCCAGGGATGGAGATGTATGTGCATAAACAGTAGAAATGAAAAACCACGCTAGGTGCTTGTAAAAGCCTCCAGCATGACATAGGGACCAGTGTCCCAGCCTGCCTTGTCAGAAATTGTGTTTGGAAGAATAAAAGCCAGGTATCACAGCCTTGGGAGAGGATCTGTGACCACCCTAGATAGGGGTCGGTGTCTCAATTTGTCCCATCTGGGGCAGCACCCTAGGCTCCCACGATGTAGAAGAGAGACCTCAGGGGAGACAGTCATGGTTGGAGTTGGTGTGCAGCTGGCAGCTCTCCTCTCCTGTAGGGAGGATAGGGCTGAGAGCGAGGGCACAGACTCCAAACTGCAATAGCCCCAGCACATACATCTGTGAAAGTTGTCCACTTAATGAGGCCGAAGAGGCAGAGGGCTTAAATATACTGCAGCACCTGAGATAGACTCCTAGGTGGAAGAATCAACCCCCACCCAATGCTCAAGATCACCCAGTAAAGAGAGACAGGGGCTGCAGGGAGCCGAGGGCTGTCATGGGTGAAGAGGAGCAGGGAGGGTGCAGGACTCTCAAGCTTAAGGAAAGCAACTTCCCAGTGGAGAGCCTTTTATGAATGTGTAACTTCAGGAAATGCAGTTGAGTTCTTGTCCTGGAAGGAAACCATGGAGACAGAAACAACAAGCGCCTCAGAACATTATCTGTTCTGTGTGGGTAACAGGGACACAGAATATACGGAACTCACCACCATACCTAACTAAAAATGCTCTGGGCCCAGGAGTCTCACGGCCGTGATGAGCTTTTCAGGCTGAGCTCCAGCCACCTTGTTCTTCTGTTGGCAGGATGGCTGCAGCAACTCCAAGATCTGCACCCACCTTCCAGTATAATCTGGGAAAGATGAAAGCCCTGACTCCTCATTCTCAGAATCTCTTTGTATCACATGGGCTGTTACTGGGTCACATGTCTAATACTAAGCAAGTGACTATGCAGTGCCTTCCGCCTTTGATTACCTGTCAGATCCAAGGGATCAGTAAGGAGTGATGTCTAGGAAAGGTGGCTATTTTATGCAATTATCTCTTAGAAAGTTATTCATAAAATAAAGCTTATAAACATGTACACACAGCCGAGCATGGTGCTGCATGCCTGTAATACCAGCACTTGGGAGGCTGAAGCAGGAGGATCAGTGTGAACTCAAGACAAGCCTGGGCTACAAAAGTGAGTTTAAGGCCAGCCTGAACTGCACAGCAAGACCCTGTCTCAAAAAGACCAAAAAAAAAAAAAAAAAAAAAAAAAAAAAAAAAAAAAAAAAAAAAAAAAAAAAAAAAAAAAAAAAAAAAAAAAAAGCACACACATGGAGGCTATGGGTGTCTCCCAAAGTTTAAGAAACATGGTCCCTTACACTTTAAAAAGTAGAAAAAAAGAAGAAAATAGGCTGATGAATTAATAGTTAACTTAAGAGAATGCTAGTGGTGGTACTTTCTTCAGTACCGGAAGTCAGCATGGAATTTAGGCGAAACTTCATAAAAGTTTGCAAATCCGTTGAAACAGACAATGTGCAGATCATATAGAACAGGACAAAGCATGGTAGTATTTTTCCTTTTGTTTTGTACCAAGCATAGAACCTTCACTCCCAGCACCACTGCTGGCCCTACATTTTATTTTGAGACAGGGTCCCATTAATCCACTAAGTTGTCCACGATAGGCTTGAATTTAAGATCATCCTGCCCCAGCTGGCCAGAGTCTTGGAACTGCACTACATCCAGCTCTGAGTGTTTTAAAGCAAGTCTTCTCAAGCGTGTCTCCCTTCATCTTGGAATGCTATCATCTCATATGGGGACCTTGTGGAGCCAGTTTACCCTCCAGGCCTGTGATGGCCATGGGGCACCTGCATTCTATCAGTGTGGATACTCTGCTGGTCTCTGCACACACCACGGATCCATCTTCTGAAGATTCTATGCTAATAACCATTGCTCAGTAATTCTCCCAGCCACAGTGTCATGAGTTTACAGTCTCTGTCCACCTGGTGCCAGGGATGGATGCAGCCTAGAAGGCAGGGGCTATGCACAAAGGGCAGTGACACGAGCTTCAAACAAGTTGGAAAGGAGCTGGTCAGGGCGCGAGATGAGCAAGACTTCTGGCCTATGGAGGGCACAAAGTGTGAGCGTGCTCGGAGCTCACATCCTAGCTGGGTGGCTGGGTGCAGACAGAGACAAGAAGCAAACTGCAGAAGTCGGCAGAGTACAAAGCACTGTGGCTTTGCAGTCCAGAGCACGGGTGCTGTATGTCCTCCCAACAGTAATGGGAACCGGGGGAGGGGATTATTTTCTCATACTTATTTTTTAAATCAGCAGCGTGACTTCATCAGAGAAGGCTTTCTTAAGCAATATCATGCTCCATGGAGATCTAGATCTATATTTTAAAATATTCTTCTGGCTTCTGGCTTTTGGGGCGACAAAGGACAGAGACCAAGAAGAGGCCGCTTTCCTCAGTGAGATGTTTGATGAGTGGAAGGCGATATTTGTAGAATATATTTGACATGAGAATTGTATCTAAATTATACAAAAAGCTATTATAAATCAACAATAAATGGTCAAAAGTAAATTTTTAAGATGAGCAAAGATAGGGCTGGGGAGATGGCTCCATGGCACAAGTGCCTGCTTGGCAACTGCAAGGTCAGTTGCAAGGTCGTGAGTTTGAAGGTCGTGACCCCAGTCCCACAAAATAAATAAATAAATAAATAAATAAATAAATAAGAGCAAAGATCTGCATAGACATTTCTCCACAGAAGGTACACAAGGGGTGGAAAAGCATACAGCTTGATGCTTAACACCATTCAGCATCAGGAAGATGCAAATCATTGCTGCCTTCCACCCAGCACACCCAGGGTGGTATTTCATCCTTCCCTGAAGCCCCTGTGACCCATGCTATTCCGAGGATGAGGTCCATATTTTTTAAAAATAACATTGAACCATGCAGGTCCCACCCCACCGGCACTGTTGCGCTCCTGCTGCTCTGGAGTGCTCTGATGCTTCCCCTCGGACCTGGGTGTGCGTGTAGCCACAGGGAAGCCAGGCTGAGAGCTCCATCCTCTGAGTATCTTTCTCTGCCCTGTACATCCCAGCCTTTGTCACCAACATCTGGTGCTCTGGGTTTCAGCATTGTTGCTGCTTTTTTCCCCCCAGTTTCCCACACCAGCCTGGGCACTCCTGGAACTGGGTTCTTCACAGAGGGCTCTGTGACAGCAACTGGGCAGAGATGAGAAAACTGCCAGCCTGAGATGGGCAGAAGAGCTTCTGGATATCAAGACAAGAAGCCATGGGCAGCAAATTCAGGGCCAGGTTTAAGCTGTTTAGGGGCAGAGGGACTAAGCATCGATATCAGTCTAATCAACAGGTTTGGTGTGCAAAGCCAGATGCCTCCAGCCTCTGGGACTTTCTGTCCTATGAGAGAGGAGGGGAAGTATAAGGTCAGCTAATGAGCAGCCTCCACATCCACAGGGGATAATTATGTCCATGTGGGTAGGAAGTTAGTCTGATTTTTCGAAGGCTACATGAGAAACAGCAGGAGGGGTAAAGCCCCGTAAGTGCTCCTGTGTCAGGTGGGGCTGCTGTGGCAGTTCATCTTTTCGCCATCACTGCCTAATGCATCACAGACTTGCTCAGAGCTGGGGAGCAGAGTGGCACATGCCTACAATCCCAGCACTTTGGGAGATTGAGGCAGGAGGACAACAATTTGGAGTTTAGCCTGTGTACCATAAATTATATTGAGACACTGTCTCAGAAGAAAAAAAAACAAAAAACTGAAAAAGGACTGGTGACTCAGCAAAGGTTCAGGCCCATGACTGGAAAAAAAAAAAAAAAAAAAAAAAAAAAAAAAAAAAAAAAATCACACAGCAGTTATTTTTACATCTTCCAAAACTTAATCTCTACTCCAACTCGCTCCACTACATCTCCTCAGCACCCTGCAACAATAGGCTGCAGCCCACCTTCTCGGTCTTCCTTATAGCCTCACTGTGTCTGGGCTTTGATTCTAATTCACTGGCAATCTGGGAGCCCCTGAGCGATATCCCTTTTTATTGTGTTATACCAAAACTGGTTCCCAGGCATCAAACCATTTCTAGTATTTAAAAAAGAATCATTTAGTTATCTACTTGGTACAGGGTCTTGCTATTCAGCTTGGACCCATAGTGATCCTCTTGTCTGAGTATCCCCATCACTGGGATTACAGGTGTGCACCACCATGACTACTTTTAGTAGTTGGCATGGGTGGCATGGCACACAGTACTGGGGCTTGAACCTGGCTCCTTGCACTTGCTAGGCCGGTGCTTAGACCATCGAGCCATCTCCTCAGCCCTAGTCTCCCCATTTCTAGTCACTGAACTGGCCTAATCTCATCTTACCAGATTCCACACCAAGGTGGGCAAGTAAATACACTTATATCAGTCACACTGAGTGGGAAACTAGAGCATGCAGGCTGTGTTTGGCAGAGCAGGGTGTCCTGATATTCTAGAATAGAATATTTTTTGTTGACTTAGTATTTTATGAAGTGAAAAATACTCTGGCTAGAAAGTCCTGTTGACAGTATGTGCTCTTAGGCAATATTATAAGCTGTGCTTAGGTCTGGGTCAGAGGTAGGTGGTTCTGAGGTCTGTTGGCCAAGACAAGGTGGATATGGTGCAGGTGAAGCCCACCAAGAGTGAGAAGTGTCTCCTTCAGTGGTCAGAGAGGTTGTATGTGTGCACACATGTGCACACATGTGCATGTGGAGACATACACCTCCTTTTTCTGGAACCACTGGGTTCCAACTGTCACCCGCAACTGTTCTGAACACCTGTCAAAGGCGGTAAGCATCCTTTGGTGCTGGCTGGCTTCTGTGAACTTGTCAGTCACACAGGCAGTGGGCATGTGCCCTGCATCCCCGAGGACATTCAGGATAGAAGCACAGGGGAATGAAGGGGAAGTGACTTCGGGACATCATCGGATCCATTTCCCTCCCTGCTTACCAGTGAGTTGAGTCTTGTCTGGGCTAGATGTTAAGAAAGCAGTGTTTGAAAGCCTTGATTTGAGAGTTCTGTTAAATTAGAGCTTTAGATTGCTCTGGAAAATAAATTCCTTTCAGCAGAGTTTTTGTAATATTTTTGTTTATTTTATAAATGAAAGTAAGTCTCATGCATTTTATGATCCTTTGAAAACATCCCATAAAGAAGAAAAGAAAAAAAATCACTTGTTGCTGCTAATATTGTCACACAAAAGTGTTTGTAGCATAATCATTCAGGCTTGATTATATGGTACAGATACATATTTAATGTGTGATTATACATTTGTGCAACCACATTATGCAGGATATTTCTTTATTTGACATTAAAACAGTGTGATTTGCATTGAGCTCTTCAAAGCAGAGGCCATGTAATTTCAGAGCTGCTCTTCTCTCTGCCATTGTCCCAAGAAAAATCATTGGTCTCCTTGACACTGACTTCTACAGATCCATTGCCCCACTACCACTGAACTGAAAGCCATTCTCATGGTGCCCAGTGTCCCTATGTAGTGTACAACAGAAAGTGGGCAAAGGGAGTCCTGAACGCACGTGGTTAGGAAGGCAAGGTGATGAACGTTTTTTAGGCAATGCATAAATGATTGATGTATACACCAAGAAAATCTTTTAGCATGACTTTTTATTTTCTGTACAGTTGGCTCATGATTCACATACTTTAGGGGATGCCAAAAAAGAAAATCTAAGTTAAGCTTTGTTGACTTTCATTAGAGTCTCTGGTCTAAATACCTTGCCAATGAGAGCAATGGAAAGTCTATAGCTGCCTTTCAAAGACCTTACTTGGCAAAGCCGTGGACCAATGGGCTCCTGAATCTTTAATCGGGGATAGATTTCCAGACTAATATTCGAACTCAAGTACAGAGACATTTCCCACCATCCATCCAAACAAAATGAAGCCAGCTTTGACTGTGGAAAATGTCGATGAATTCTTCAGAGTAAATCAGCCCTGTCAGGGTGATGCAGAGCCATCAGCTCTTTGTGACATAATATAATATGAAATGATATTGAACAACATGCGTTTGGCACTAAATTGTTAGCGGGTTTTAGCTTTGACAGCAGCAAGTTTATTGCTTTAATCCCAAGGTCTTTTAACCCTCTTTGACATAAATTGAGGTTGGCTTTTGTGAAAAAAAAAAAAAAAAAA
>PVJA010013742.1:9983-41094 GCA_004027025.1 Myocastor coypus | reverse complement strand
GTAAGTCATATATCTAATAAAGGACTAATATCCAGAATGTACAATGCAATTAAAAAACGAACAGCCCAAAAAATGGGTAAAAAAAGGATCAGAACTGATACATCAAAGTATATAAGCAGAGCAAAATGAGCTATTTATTTTATTTATGAACAGTTTTCAAGGTAAATATTTCACTCATCCTTTCTTTAATTCTAAAGAATTAGAATTAATTCTAAGGTACTAAGTACCTTTCACCAAGTACTTCACTAAGTACCTCTTCAGTGGTGAAGATCTTGTAGGAACAAAAAAGAACTCAAATGCAATTACTGTTTCAAAGTTTTATATGGCTCTCATATGTTTACTGGTAATACAGAAGGAGCTACCTTCAGGTGAAATCTTTGCACTAAACACAAATTCTGAAGTATAAAAACTACCATGAGGCAAAGAAAAACAACTAAAAAACAGAAAGCAGAGAAGCTATATTTTAAAACAAAGGACTGCCACAAAAATAAATTGCTTTTAATTTTTTTTCTTTTTCTTTTTGTCTTTTTGAGACAGGGTCTCTCTATGCAGCTCAGGCTGGTCTCGAACTCGCACTGTTCCTCCTGCCTCAGCCTCCCAATTGCTGGAATTACAGGCATGCGCCACCACACCTGGCTTTTTTTTTTTTTTTTTTTTTTTTTTTTTTTTTTTTTTTTTTTTTTTTTTTTTTTTTTTTTTTTTTTTTTTTTTTTTTTTTTTTTTTTTTTTTTTTTTTTTTTTTTTTTTTTTTTTTTTTTTGGCCTGAGGATAGCTCTAGGTGTGAGATATGCCCCAGAATTTCTATAGAGAAGCTACTGGCCCAAAAGACAAAAGGACAGCTTGGGGCTACCAAAGCTGATAGAAAGGAAGGAAGGAAATCTTAGAACACCGTAAAACTACATTTTTTAGAGTAGTGCAGATGTAACTGCCTTTCCCTTTCCCTTTCCCTTTAGCATATCCTTGGTTTAAAAGGCTGGTGCACACCTATAATCCCATCACTTGGGAAGCTGAGGCAGAAGAATTAGTGCAAGTTCGAGACCAGCCTGGGCTATAATAAAAGTGAGCTCAATGTCAGCCTGAACTGCACAGCAGCAAGACCCTGTCTCAAAAAGGTTAAAAGGAAAACAGTGTGAGAATTTGTTATTTCTTTCTTTCTTTCTTTCTTTTTTTTTTTTTTTTTTGAGACAGGGTCTCGCTATGCAGTTGAGGCTGGTCCTGAGCTCACTTTTGTAGCCCAGGCTGGTCTCGAACTCGCACCAATCCTCCTGCCTCAGCCTCCTGAGTGCTGGGGTTACAGGCATGAGCCACCACACTCAGCTAAATTTGTAATTTCTGCGTGACCAAAAATCCACATGATATGAAGGAGCACCCATGCTCTGCTGTGCTCAATTATCTAAGGTAAAAGTTCCTAATGAAATTCAGAAATGGTCAAACTCTCAAGGTGGTTGGCTCACCAAATGCTTAAGGAAAAGCAAACTTTAAACAAAAATAAAACAGCAAATGTTTCTTGGTTACTGTTACATGAAACGGCAAAAATGAAACCAGAACGAAGTTCTAGGTCAGGCCTATCTATTAAACCAAGTTCTAGTATTCAGCCATTCACCTCAAAGTCATCTCTGAAGGGAAACTTAACTGGTTCACAGAAAATATCTACATGTTAGTATAAAGAAGATGATGTGGAGAAACAATAAAAACAAGATACTGAGGGCCAGGGAGAAAGTTAAGCGGAATACGCGCTTGCCTGGTCCTGAGTTCAATCCCCAGTACTGCAAAAAAAAGAAGATATTGAAACCAGATGGTGTAGGGTCAAGGAATTTTTACTTTATAGGTAAGTTATTCCAAGCTTTCTGATGCGTTTTTACTAAAATGGTAGGTAGCTCTCAGTTACTCTCTCATTGCTGACACTCAAAATGAAGGAAGGAAAGGTTTAGTTGGCCCACAGTTGCTGGGGGCGAGTTCCTTGGGCTTTCATTCCATACTCAGTGGGCTCTAAGGCAGCATGGCACATGGCAGAGAGCAAACCATTCATGGCACTGACAAAAAGAGCACAAAGCAAAGGGAGGAGTAGCAACAACGAGCAAGTGTGTCTCCCTTACAGTTGCATTCAGGCTACCCACCCCAGACTAGGTATAATACTCATACCCATAATCCCAATGGATCATGAGTTAATCACAAACTCTAAAACTCCACCCCATGACTACATGTAGCTTTGGGGGGGATACTAGACAGGAACCTTAACATTCCACCTCTGGACCCCTAAAGACTCATGTACATACATCCCTTTTAGACCTTCTCTTAAGAGTTGCCAAAATGCTAAATTTTAGCATTGCTGAAAAGTCCAAGTCACAAGTCTCTTCCAAGACCTAAGGCAAACTAGCCAGGCATGGTGGCGCATGCCTATAATCCCACCATTTGGGAGGCTGAGGCAGGAGGATTGGTGCAAGTTTGAGACCAGCCTGTGCTACAAAAGTGGGCTCAAGGACAGCCTGAACTGCATAGCGAGACCCTGTCTCAGAAAGGAAGAAAGAAAGAAAGAAAGAAAGAAAGAAAGAAAGAAAGAAAGAAAGAAAGAAAGAAAGAAAGAAAGAAAGAAAAATTCAGTGGCACAAAATAAACATCACCATTCCAAAAGGTACAGACAAAAGGAGAATACAAAGCATTGGGACCAACACAAGTCCAAAATCCAGCAGGGGAAACATTAACTCCCATTGTTCCTTGTGGAACATCTGAAGCAATGAGTTGTGAGCTCCAAAGGCCTCCACTGCTACAGCACTTTATGTGGTAGCTCCCCTCCCTGGCTTCTCTCTCAGGCCTGCTTTGTTTCCTTCTTGTGGCTTCTCTTAGATAAGCCACATTTCTGGCTTTTCCAAACTTTCAGGTTTCCACTGAATAGGCTTTTTACCCACAGCTTTACACACTGCACTCAAAAGGGGCACACTGCCTTGCCTCCCAGACCTTCTTCTGAAATCTAGATGGAACCTTTAACCTCAGAACTTCTGCACTCTGCAAGTGCCTAAAACCAATGCCACATGGATGATGCTGAGGTCTGCTGCCAGATGGAGCAGTACCCAGGCTTCCTTCTCTCTTGGCTGTAGAGGTTGAGTGCCAGGATTTCTGAGCATGCTGACCCTGATTCTGAGGAAGAAATTCTCCATGCTGGTGCCATTCTGGAACCTGGTGCAGCCACTGCCACCATTCTGGAACAAGGAATGCTACATTTTTTTTTCACCAAGGTGAAGTCTCTCACCCTTGCAGTTCTAAGGCTGCCAAAGGTGAGCCCTCAGACTATCTTTTCCATTCTTTTGTTCCTTCTTTGCAATGGAGACTCTCTCAGCTCTCCGCACAGTTCGCAGCTTTATTGGAGCCTCCTTTCTGGGTAAATTCAACATTTTAAATTATCCTGCTGGGATCTTTGCTCTTTACTCTCAATATAAATCTGACTAAAAGCCCTCAACAATAGCCATGCCACTGCCTCACTATTTGGCTGCTTTGAAATTTCTTTTTTTTTTATTTATTTTTTTTTCTTGTTTCAGAAACTTTTATTTGTTTATTCGCTCATTTCTTTGGCCGGCTCAGCCCGCGCCGAGGGCAGGGCTGGCACAGCATGTGGTGCCCGGGATCGAACCGCGGTCTCTGAAGCCACCCAAGCTTTCCCAAGCAGGCGCTTTAGACCACTGAGCCATCCTGTCAGGCCCTGAAATTTCTTTTGAAAGATTAATCAGTCCACCATGCTTAATTTCAGTCTCAGGAAAAGTCTCTGGAGATGAACAAAATGCAAACAAACTTCCTGCTAAGCTAAAACATACATTATCTGGAGTCCAACAATCAAAGTAGTCCTTCCCAGAAGAAACCTCTCCAGCCTGGTCTTTACATGCAGGCTTTCTCTCAACCTAGTCTGAACTCTGACTGGAATCTCCCATACACAAAAACTGAAGCTGTTCCAGAGTGTCTCTTGGGGCTGGGGAGATAGCTCCGAGGCACAAGTGCCTGCCTGGCAAGTGCAAGGTCATGAGTTTGAAACCTGGTCCCACCAAAAAAAAAAAAAAAGAAACTGCCAGAGCTTCTCTTGTAGGCAACATCTTCAAACCTTTCCTATTTCTTCCCATAAGCTATTCCCCAAAGCTTATAATCCACATGGTCAGGTTTACTCACAAGAACCTCAATTCTCTGGTACCAATTTCTGTCTCAGTTATACTTCTCTCGTTGCTGGCTAAGTATTCAACACTCAAAATGAAGGAAGGAAAGGTTTATTTGGCTCACAGTTATTGGAGGTTTCAGTCTGGCTCCAAGGCAGTGCGACATGGCAGACAGTAATCTTTCATGGTGCAGTAAAGAGCAGAGAGCAAAAGGGCAGGTGCAGAGTTAACAATGGCAGCAGAGAGCAAGTCTGTCTCCCTCAAATTGCATTCAGGCTTCTCACCCCAGGCTGGGTAAACCACTTACACCCATTATAATGCCAGTGGATTGTGAATTTATCACAAACTCTAGAAGTTCGCCCGATGACCCCATGAGTGCATGAGGCTTTGGAGGACAGCTAGACACAAACCATAACAAATGAATTCTCAGAGTAATTTAGAAGCAGTATATTTAGTTCTAAATCCTGAAGAGGGGAAAAAATATGTTAGGGTTGACAAATGACTCCTCAGATCACAATGGAACAATGACCCAAAGTGATATGTGACCCAGATAAACAAGTTATCCCTGACAGAACTGCCAGCTTGACAGCTTCCATGAGTAAGAAGTCACCATGAGGCATGTTTTAAGAAAAGAAGAAGCCTAAACCTACCTACCAATTATATATCTACATAACATACTGTACTGTATAGCTACTTATAACAATTAGGTATACAACTAAGAAAGTACAGTTATGTTAAGACTGAAAAGAAATAACCCCAATCTATACATTGAAAATGACAGCATGTTACTTTGCTCTTACTAATTTTCCTATAGGTAGATTACTAATTACATGAGAAAAAAAAAAAAAAAAAAAAAAAAAAAAAAAAAAAAAAAAAAAAAAAAAAAAAAAAAAAAAAAAAAAAAAAAAAAAAAAAAAAAAAAAAAAAAAAAAAAAAAAAAAACCCACTTCAAATAACAACTTAGTTAAGTCTTATAATATTTTCATTTAATATATAATCTAAAAACTTTACAAATAACTCACATAAAGGAACCAAGAACATACAGTAATAAGGAGAATATTAATTTTTCTTACTGATCTGATTCAATTTGGTACCATATGGCTACCATTAAAAATAAACTTAGAAGCCGGGCGTGGTGGCTCACTCCTGTAATCCCAGCACTTGGGAGGCTGAGGCAGGAGGATTGGTGTGAGTTCGAGACCAGCCTGGGCTACAAAAGTGAGCCCAAGGCCAGCCTGAACTGCATAGTAAGACCCTGCCTCAAAAAGACAAAAAAAAAAAAAAAAAAAAAAAAAAAAAAAAAAAAAAAAAAAAAAAAAAAAAAAAAAAAAAACTTAAGAAAATAAAAAAATAAAATGGCACTGAAGTACTATCTAGCACCACATGACACTAATGTCTCCCCAGCCCCTACAACAGGACCTCACTAAGTCACTTAGTTGCCTAGGCTGGGCTCAAACTCCTGCCTCCACTCCCCAAAGTACCAGAATTAAAGGAATGTGCCATCACATCTGGCTCATTTTCATAATCTTTGTAATAGGTCATTTATTTTACGGCTAAAGTAGAAATTAAACTCAAGGGTTAAAGAGACTAAGGACTCTGACTTAACTAAATGTTCAACATATGACTCTTAATTATTTTATATAATGTGACATCAACAATGAAATCAAGTCATGTGGATGAATAAATGCCTTCACATATTAACATGCTGCTCATTTTAAAAGACAGTAAAGAAGTCTCTATAATTTTTTCATATTTTTGTATTCCTGAAGACAATTTATATAAGCACAATACTGAGTGTAAGTTCAACTTTGCAGTGGCACTACTTCCTATAGCTATCTTCTATATCAATTACAAAAATAAGAAAACTGAATAAAAACTGTTCTACATAAATGTAAGAATGGTTTAAGCTGTTTATATTTTGGGGGAACTGTGGAGATAGCTCAGCAGCTTAAGCATCTGCATAAGCAAGTGCAAAGACGTTTGTCTGATCTCTGGTGCTGCATGCCTATGCCGGCCCCACCCTAGATGCACCAAGCCAGCCACCAAGACTGGGTGTAATGGCACACATTTGTAATCCCAGCACTGGGGAGGCTGAAATAGGAGGATCACTATGAGTCCAAGCTGCATAGTGAGACCCTGCACCAAACACATTTAAAAAACCACCAATCAATCAATCAATCAATCAATCAATAAATGAACACACACACACATATATATTTCTTGGCACTCATCTCTTTGGACTTTTTAATAAATTATAGTTAGTAGTACCTACTATTAAAGTCCTATAAAATCTTTCTGCTCTTCAGCACATTAAATAACTTCATGCACTATTCGCCAACCAGTTAATTTAGCAATGCCTTTTACCCACATGAAAAAGGTAAAAATAATTCCACATTAGTATAGTAGGCCTTCAAGGGTTTAACAATCAGCTGGTGCTCTACTTTATGTCTGCAATGTCTCCCAAGAGACTCATGTTATAGGTTTGGGTCCCCTGCTCTTGTATTTAATCTATTACAAAATAAGTAATGGGTATTACTTACTTATATAAGCCATTCATTCTCTTTGATTTGGAGGGGAAAAAAAAAAAAAAAAAAACTACATACACAGAAAAGACTACACGCTAACACAACCTCAGTAAGGCTAATTTCTTATGTTTTTACTGAGAATTTAGATAAAAATGAAGCTGAATTGCTTTAGACAACAAAGACATCATAAAAAAAAATAGCTCTAATGGTGTCAAAGAACACATGAAATAAGAGGAAGAGTAAGCAGCAGCAGAAGAAGAGAAAATGTTTGGTTTCATTAACATAGTTATAACATAAAATTTATTTAAAAAGCCAGGCATGGTGGTACACGCCTGTAATCCTAGCACTTGAACGGAGGCTGAGGCAGGAGGATCAGTGTGAGTTTGAGACCAGCCTTGGCTACAAAAGTGAAATCAAGGCCAGTCTGAACTGCCTGGCAAGAGCCTGTCTCAAAGAAAGACGACAAATAAAGACAACTTTCCCCAAAAAATAATAACCACAGAATTTATTGTACACTACATTTTATGGTAATGGTCACACTAGATACACTACTATCTAATTCTCACTACAATCCAGAAAACTGGGAATGGAGGTAGCACACCCTTGTAATTCCAGCACTCCAGGAAGCTGAGGCAGTTTAAAACTACTGTGGGCACTCAGTGACCCAATGACTGTCTCAAAATAAAAATAAAAAAAGGACTGTGGATACAGCCCAGTGTGAAGGTCCCATATTCAATCCCCAGTACCACAGAAAGGAGGAAAAAATCCTGCAGAGTGTTGTACTCTTGCAACACAAGAAAACTGTAAGGGCTGGGGAGATAGCTCCATGACACATGACACAAGTGCCTGCATGGCAAGTGCAAGGTCATTAGTTCAAACCTTGGTCCCACAAAAAAAAAAAAAAAAAAAAATTGTGGCCATTTTCCCTATCTCAATAGACAAAGCTACTTTAAAAAGACAAAGGGTTTGATACTATAAAACCCCCAAAGCCTCATGCCTTTTCCTATACCATTAAACATAAATTGCTGTTTAGCTAGTAATTCTGAGACTAAAATCTTTCTCCTATAACTTTATTTTTAAAAACTTACTTTAGCCGGGTGTGGTAGCTCACGCCTATAATCCCAGCACTTGGGAGGCTGAGATAGGAGGATCGGTGTGAGTTCGAGACCAGCCTGGGCTACAAAAGTGAGCTTAAGGCCAGCCTGAACTGCATAGTGAGACCCTGTCTCAAAAAAAACAATAAATAAATAAATAAGTAAATAAATACTTTATATATTTAATTTATTTATTTATGTTATGGCTGGCTCAGCATGCCTTAGAGGTGGGGCTGGCATAGCATGTAGTTCCAGGAATCAAATCCTGGTCCCTGAGGTTGCCTAAGCAGGCACTTTAGACTGCTGAGCTATCTCGCCTTTGTTTAGTTTACACTATTCTAACTACTAGGACAGCAATACTATATTTATCTCTTCATGTGCAAATTCTTCCAATTTGGCTAAATTACACTTTCTCCTCCAGAAAACCTATACAAATTCTTTCTCTCAAATGTCCATGGTGTTTCCGACACAGCTTTATTTGTTAGACTTAAAAACTTTTTGAAATAAGATTAACAGAAGAAACAATCTATTTCATCAACTGTTTTGGTTATGCCAATGTTTAAAGAAATGCTGACAGGGGCCTGGCGGGATGGCTCAGCGGTCTAAAGCGCCTGCTTAGGAAAGTTTGGGCGGCTTCAGGGACCGCGGTTCAATCCCCGGCACCACATGCTGCGCCAGCCCTGCCCTTCGGGGCGGGCTGAGCCGGCCATAAAAATGAGTGAATAAACAAACAAAGGTTCTGAAATTAGAATAAATAAATAAATAAATAAAAATTTAAAAAATAAAAAAAATAAAGAAATGCTGACAGTTATGAGGGCAAGAGCCAAAGGGAAAGACATTAATATTGTTATAAAAAAGGAAAATTATAAAATAAAAACATTGCAGAATATTAAATGAAATTACAAAACAAAAACTAATCTGTTTCAAACTATGTTACTTTATCAACTTAGTAAAAATAGGACACACAGGGGATATGCCTATAATCCTAGCATTCTAGGAACCCTATACAGAACAGAAAGTTCAAGCCCAGGTAGGGCAATTAAGATACTGTCTCAAAATAAAAAATAAAGATATGAGGGTGCGGCAGAATGGCTCAGTGGTCTAAAGCGCCTGCTTGGGAGGGCTTGGGCGGCTTCAGGGACCGTGGTTCGATCCCGGGCACCACATGCTGCGCCAGCCCTGCCCTCGGGGCAGGCTGAGCCGGCCACAAAAATGAGTGAATAAACAAGCAAAGGTTCTGAAACAATCAATCAATCAATCAATCAATCAATCAATTTTTTAAAAAGATACAAGAAAACATAACTCACTGTGAAGACAGATTCAATCACTAGTACAATACCAAAACATCCAAAAAGGTCACAAACATACTTATGTACACATGAAAATTAATCTGTGACTACAGAGAAATGACAAACATTCACATCCAGAAAGTTTTGGTTTATATCTTCTGATATTTTAACCTTAGGCTATCTCCTACACATTACTTGTATTTTTGAAAACATTAAAATATATACATGTAGGGCCAGTGAGATGGTTCAGCGGTCTAAAGTGCCTGCTTAGGACAGCTTAAGCAACTGCAGGAACCGCAGTTCGATCCCCAGCACCACATGCTGCGCCAGCCCCACCCCCCAGGGCAAGCTGAGTGGGCCATAATAGAAAAATATAATAAATAAATAAAATAAAATATATACATGTTAAAATGCTAAATACAGGACAGGCCAGACTAGCTCAGCAGACTAAAGCACTTGCTTAAGCTGAGCTCAGTCGTCAGGGTTTGATCTGCAGCATGCTATGCCAGCCCCACCACCAGAGCGTGCTGAAAGGACTATTGAGACTGGGCATGGTGGTGCACACCTGTAATACCAGCGCTTGGGAGGCTGAAAAAAGGAGAATCATTATGAGTTGAACCTATGTAGTGAGAGACCCAGTAGACCCACTGAGGGTGAAACACTCCACAACAGGAGTTAGGACAGACCAGAATTGTAACTTACTTGGGCTGGCAGTGTAGCTCAGCCTGGCAAGTGCAATGCTGTGTTTGATTCTCACTACCCAACCCTTCCCAAACAAAAAACAAAAGTTATACCTTTCTCAAGATATAGTGACTGGCTGGCGAGATGGCTCAGTGGTCTAAAGCACCTGCCTGCTTTTAGGAAAAATTAGGCAACTGCAGGGACCATGGCTCGATCCTGGGCACCACATGCTGTACCAGCCCCACTCCCTGGGCAGGCTGAGCTAGCCGTAACACTAATAAACAAAGTTTTAAAAAAAAAAAATTTTAAAGATATAGTGAGGAAGGGACCAGCCAAATAGCTCTGCAGATTAAAGGTCTTGCAAGCAAGTGCCAGGAGCCAAGGATTCAATCCTCAGGTCTGCTGAGCTGGTCCCACTCCCACGGCACGCTGAGACAGCAACTGAGACTAGGTGTAGTAATGTGCACATGTAATTCCAGCTCTTGGGAGGCTATAAACACTCAGATTACTACAAGTCTCAATCTAGTAGTCAGACCTTGAAAACCCTGTAGACTATTCCTTAAAAAAAACAAAATATGGGGCCTGGCAGGATGGCTCAGTGGCCTAAAGCGCCTGCTTAGGAAAGCTTAGGCGGCTGCAGGGACCGCGGTTCAATCCCTGGCACCACATGCTGTGCCAGCCCTCCCCTCAGAGCAGGCTGAGCCAGCCATAAAAAAAAAAAATAAACAAATTTCTGAAACAAGAAAAAAAATAATAAAATAAAAAAATATATACACACACAACATATATAATATAGCATATATTTATTTCATATATTATGTTCTATATTATATACATTATATAGTGATGCATGACATATAATATATATTATATATAGCATATATATAACATATATAGTGAGGAGCTGTTCAATGATATCCAGAAAACCAAATGCAATACCCTAGAAATATACACACTCCTCAGACATATGAGCACCCAAAATTTAAATCCTGGCTCTTAAATCCTCATAGTACATAATAATCTAGGCAGGGGGCTTGAAAAAATATAAAATAAAAATAAAAATAAACTACAAATGCTCAAACCTCACTACCAAAGGCCGGCCTGAATCAATTCATCCTGGAGAAGGTAGAAATGTACAGATTCATCATCAGACTTTTGGGGGTTTCATGGCTTTCCAAGTGACTTTCGTGTAAAGCTGTGACTTTTTTTTTTTTCAAGAGTGTAAAATAGTTTTAAAAATTACAAATGATATAGAATTTGACTAAACAAAATATGAATTTCACAGTATTTATTGTAATGCAGTGTTTTCTGAAAGTAGGTGTTCATATTACCAGATGCATACATGCAAAATTGGAAGAAAAAATGTATTGCTGAGCATGGCAGTGCACCCCTGTAATCCCAGCGCTTGGGAGGCTGAGGCAGGAGGATCAGTGCAAGCTCAAGACCAGCCTGAGCTACTAAAATGGGCTCAAGGCCAGCCTGAACTGCATAATGAGACCCTGTCTCAAAAAGACAGAAAAAAAAAAGAAATATATAAGAAATTGACAAAAGAGGGGCCTGGCAGGATGGTTCAGTGATCTAAAGGACCTGCTTAGGAAAGCTTAGGCAGCTGCAGGGACCACAGTTCAATCCCCGGCACCACATGCTGCGCCAGCCCTGTCCTGAGGGCAGGCTGAGCCGGCCATAAAAATAAACAAAAGCTCTGAAACAAGAAAAAAATAAAATAAAAAAACAAAATAAAATAAAATAAAAAGAAATTGACAAAAGAATGGAAAAAAAGGAGACAAAACAAATTAAGCTTAACTGCTCCTTCCCACAGACCAGCAGAAATCCACAGTACAGTTGTCCAAATCATCCTGCTTACATACATAAATATATATATTCCCTGACTCCAAGAGAGGGAGTGAAGCCTGTAACTTTTACATCCTGCCATACGGTATCCTCAAACTCTCTAAAGCAGTCAGTGGTGGCACAAGTGGTCTATTTGTATCATTGAAAGCTCTGAAAAGGCTCCTCATCACTGCCCTAGAGGATGTTCCCAATTAAAAAAAAAAAAAAAAATGGGGCCCGGCGGGATGGCTCAGTGGCCTAAAGCCCCTGCTTGGGAAAGCTTGGGCGGCTTCAGGGACCGTGGTTCGATCCCCGGCACCACATGCTGCGCCAGCCCTGCCCTCGGGGTGGGCTGAGCCGGCCCTGAAAATGAGTGAATAAACAAAGGTTCTGAAACAAGAAAAAAAAAAAAAACTGTTAGCAAGTCCAAGAAAATAATTCAAAGTTTACCTCTAGCAGAATGAACTCATATCTCTTAATACTTGTTTTTATTTTTCTTTTTGGTACCAGGGATCAAACTTAAGACTCTGAGCTTGCCAGACAGGCACTTATACCACTGAGCCTATTTCCCCAATCCCCCTAATCTTGTATAGCCTAGTTAAGTAAATTTCTACCCACCTCAATGCTGTGTATCTTAGAGGACATGATCCCTACAGAACTGAGCTCCCTTTTCTGGATGGTCTAGCAGCAACTGGTTAGATCTAACAGGAGTATCAGAATGAAAACTAGATGACCTCTAACTTCAGCATAAGCCCATCTGTTTGCTTAATGACACATTCCCTAGAGTGCAGTAATAGCCAATATCTACTACAATGCTTTTTTTTTTTTTTAATTTATTATTTTTATTCTTGTTTCAGAACCTCTGTTTGTTTATTCACTCATTTTCATGGCCGGCTCAGCCCGCCCCAAGGGCAGGACTGGCGCAGCATGCAGTGCCAGGGATGGAACCTTGGTCCCTGAAGCCACCCAAGCCATCCTGCTGGGCCCAGCCTTTTAAAAACCTAGGTATTGAAACTGATGAAGACCAGTTCGATATTTAATCTTTGAATAAGTGAGGCAATTATTTTAAAGTCACAATTCATACCCTTCCCCTAGAAGATTTCTTTTGTGTCAAAGATGTGTATAGGCCATATATTTGCTTGGACTCTTCATAGTTTAAAAGCTCTCAAATCATAAATTAGAGCCGAGCATGGTGGCACATGCTTGTAATCCCAGCACTTGGGAGACTGAGGCAGGAGGATTGGTGCGAGTTCCAATCCAGACTGGGCTACAAAAGTGAGCTAAAGACCAGCCTGAACTGCATAGTGAGACTGTGCCTCAACCCCCCCCCCCAAAAAAAAATCATAAGTTAGGGGTTTACTGACAAAAGTCAAACTATTACTACTATACGTACTATTTAGCCTGTATGAGAAAATTGGAATGTAATCTGTCACTTACTTTTTAAAAAATTTGTTATGGAAAGACTAGGAATACCTAAAAGATTTTTGTCTTTGGGACAGGGTCTTTATGAAATTGAGTTGTGTGTGCGTGTGCGTGGGCGTGCACGCATGCTTATTTGTGGGAAAGGTACTGGGAATTGAACTCGGGACCTTGTGCTTGCCAGAAAGGCGTCATGCCACTGAACCAGATCCCCAGGCCTCTTTGAGCTCACCCTGTAGCCTACCTGGGCTTATAAATGATGTGCCCGCTTCAGGCTTTGTACTAGTGGGATGACAGGTGTGTGTCCCCATACCAGGTACCCTAAAAAAAAATTATACTAAGTTGAACAGTTCTAATTATAATGTACAGAATCTTTAGAATGCTAATAACATTAACTGGGAGCTAGTGACAAAGAACTGATACTGTTAGGCAACACTGAGTTGCTGAATAAGGAACACACTTTGAAAAACTCTACAGAAGCTAGGTGTGGTGGTGCATACCTGCAATCCCATCACTCAGGAGGCTTAGGGTGGAGGATTACCATGTGTTTGAGGCCAGCCTAAAATATACAGCAAGACCGTGTCTCAAAAGCAGCAGAAGGGCAGGGAAGATTGCTCCGTAGCATAAGCACCTGCCTGGCAAGCACAAGGTCCGAGTTTGATCCCTGATCCCCGATACCATACTTGTAATCCCAGTGCTGAGGAGGCATGAGATAGGAGGATCACTGAAAGTCCAAACTATAGTGAAACCCTGTATCAAAAACAGACAAAAAAAACCCCACCAAAATTTGAAAGGAAAAATATACTTTAAAAACTGCATAACTAGGACTAGAGGTTTAGCTCAGTGGTTGAGGGCCTGGTTAGCAGAAGAGGTTGGATCACCAGCACTTCCAAGAGGAAGACAACTGCACAAGTTTTTTCCAGTTAAACCATGAATTCACGTGACTTCCTTTACCTCCCTGATAACAATGTAGTTAACACAGTTGAAGTTGTTTTTCTTTTGTTCTTTTTTTTTAGGCAGGGTCTCGCTATGCTGTTCAGGCTAACCTTGAGCTTGCTTTTGTAGCCCAGGCTGGTCTCAAACTCGCACCAATCCTCCTGCCTCAGCCTCCCGAGTGCTGGGATTATCTTTTGTTCATTTTAATCAAATATATGAAGACTTGTTGGGCATGCAGTCTGGTACTAATAGAAACAGAATCACAAGATGGATTGTATCGTGTTCTATGATTAAAGCCTTCAAAGTATAGTGCATTCAAACTGTTTAGGACTTTTAAAAATACTTTCTGCTAATTCTAATAGTGCCTGTCTTTTATAAAAGTTGAGTATATTTTTTTAAATATGGCGCACAAGCACATAAGTTATATCCTTGCCAGTTTTTTTGCCTACAAATGGAGACCTTTTTCATCATCTTGGAGTCATGGAACCACTAAACACTGATAGCTTTTTTTTTTTTTTTTTTAAGCTACCAGGGATTGAATTTGAACCTTATGCTTGCCATGCAGGCACTTAATACAACTGAGCTATATCACTGGCCCTGGGAACCACTAAACACTGATAAAGCCATGAAGGCAAGTTATTTTTGGCTAGGAATACAAGCGCGGCTCAGCTTGAAAATCTGCTTTTCAATCCATTAATGATCAGGAAGTGAGGGTAAATAAAGGAGAGGGAAGAATAGACATAATAAAGGAGCAGCCTGGGCACAGTACCTGCTAGGTAAGCATGAAGTTCTGAGTTAAATTCCCAGCACCGAGAAAAGAAAGGAGTGGGGGGATTTTCATTTTTTTTTCTGGGAAGGAGAGGATATTTTCCAGGAATTTGGGATCTACCTCTTGCTCATTTAAAGCATTGTGGTAGGGGCCCAGCGGGATGGCTCAGTGGTCTAAAGCGCCTCCTTAGGAAAGCTTGGGCGGCTTCAGGGACCACAGTTCGATCCCCAGCACCACATGCTGCACCAGCCCTGCCCTGGGGCCGGCTGAGCCAGCCATAAACATGAGTGAATAAACAAAGGTTCTGAAACAAGAAAAAAATAAATAAAATAAAAATTTCTTAGGAAAAAAAAAAAAAAAAAGACCACCCTGAACTGCAGAGAGACCCTGCCTCAAAAAGACCTAAATAGTAGGCAAACAAAGCAGATACAAGTTTATTTAGTAACATCTGATGACACAACAGTAAAAAAATTTTTTAAAAATCACAATTAACATCCATAAAAAAAATCTACATGTTGGGGCTGGCAAGATGGTTCAGCAGTCTAAAGTGCCTGCTTAGGAAAGCTTAGGCAATGCAGGGACCACGGTTCAACCTAGGCATCATATCCTGCGTCACACCCACCCCCAGGGCAGGCTGAGCCAGTCATAATATATATGTAAAAAAAGAAGAAAAAGAAATCAAGGGAAAACACTTTCAGCATAATTATGTAAGGGTACTCATGCAAAATACGGCTTTAGTCTTTTTAGATATAACCTGGATACCCAATTTTGAGTCCTGTCCATATTAAGGAAAGCCCTTCATTTTGATGGGCTCCAGTCTCTCCAGTCATGTTTTGCAGATTCTCCTTATAGCTGCACTTTATATTGTGCCACTCTCTTCCATCACAAGGGGCTCTAGACATATTGTTGTAATTTACCTAAATGTCATGTATCCATCTCTTAACTAAATTTCTCTAGATCTTTTAAGATTCAACATTATCCCTCGCAAAAAAACATTTTTCTAGCCCTCACACTTTACAACACCACCCCCAGGCAGTTAGTGATTTTCTCTACACCTTATTGTAAGTTCTGTAAGAACACGGAATGTATTTTCTTTCTTTTTTTTTTTTTTTTGGTCTTTTTTGAGACAGGGTCTCGCTACGCAGTTGAGGCTGGTCCTGAGCTCACTTTTGTAGCCCAGGCTGGTCTCGAACTCGCACCAATCCTCCTGCCTCAGCCTCCCGAGTGCTGGGATTACAGGCGTGCGCCACCACGCCCGGCCACGGAATGTATTTTCATCAACACACAAGGACAATCTGGGACAAGCAAAACCTATAGCCTTCAAAGAAAGTGCAGAAATTTCTGGCTAGATTAAAAAAAAAAAACTCAACTTTGAACATGTTTAACAAATATACTGATCCGAAGCCAGGTGTGGTGGTATGTGCCTGTAATCCCAGCACTTGGTGGGCTGAGGCAGGAGGATCAGTGTGAAATCAAGACCAGACTAGGCTACAAAAATCAGTCTTCAAAAATACTCCAAGAGTACTTTCTTACCAAGAATCCTGGTAAAAATTGACCATTTATCTTAGCAAGATGCTGGGTTACCTCCTATTTATATGTGTAGGATCCACATAAAAGGACCTGTGATTCTGCATTAGATAATAAGCAATCAACTACTCTTCAAAGGAAAGATACTTACAAAAAAACCTATAAGCAAAAACCTAGTCATTTCAATTTCAAATTGTAACTGTTTATGTTGAATTAATGTTAAAAACTGAATTTTACCACAGAAAACTTAAAATACTGATAAAGTGCTGTAGAGATGTTTAAGCAGCTCCTAAATATATACTATTTTGGTAGGTAACAGTATCATACAATAAAATTCATATTTTTCTCTATCTACAATTTCTTCATTTGACTGCCCTATACTTAGGGTCACTCTGCCTCTGCTGCTCACTTACCTTGATGTCTGAATGAAATAAACTAATTTAAGCTTAGTTAAAACTCCCTCACTGTGTCTTTCAGAAATAGTGCCGGAAAGCAAGTACCACCACTTTAAGACATAAAACTTCCAAGCCGGTCGTGGTGGCGCACGCCTGTAATCCCAGCACTCAGGAGGCTGAGGCAGGAGGATCCGTGAGAGTTCAAGACCAGCCTGGGCTACAAAAATGAGCTCAAGGCCAGCCTGAACTGCATAATGAGACCCTGTCTCAAAAAGACAAAAAAAAAAAAAAAAAAAGATATAAAACTTCCAGATCTGCTGTAATGCCAGCACTCTGGAGGCTAAAGCAGGAATGCTGTAAATCTGAAGCCAGGCCTTGAGCTGCATAGTGATTTCAAGACCGGCCTGAACTACATGTTGAGATTCTATCTCAAAAACTAAAAACAAAAACCTAAAAATTGATGCTTCTGACAGATGTACTACTAAAATAGAAATCACAAAGCTCTATCCTCAAACAAGGTCCCCTATATAATTAATTTTTTTTTTTAAGGACTAAAAGAAAAGGCACATAATCCTCTAATTTCTCCAATCCTATCACCATAGTATATGTACTTTAGGAATCAATTACAGGTCCTATTCCCCTAATTAGGCAGTGTTCACCAGACAGGTTAGTAGTATCTGTCATCGGATAGGAAACTACATCAAATCCCTTTAGGAAACAAATTTTGGACGTTACTGTGGTCCAAATACATGTATCGTGCTCCAAGTAAAGAAAGAGTTATTTTTCCCTGCTCCATTTGCAGCCAATTAAAATATTCTGCAATGCCTCAACTCCCTCTTCTCCTTTCACATTTGCTGCTGCTGCTGCTGCTGCTGCTGCTGCTACTACTACTACTACTACTTTTTTGTACTGGGCGGCTACAATTGATACTCACACAGGCATTGTTAATTCTCTCAAGTCTTTCACCCCTCTCTACAAGAAAATAACAGTAAGGGAAAATCAGCCATATGTAACACAAAACTGGATAGGATCATAGTAACTATGCAGAGGAACATACTATAATTATTATTTTGCCAACATGTTTCAATAGTCACTTTAAATTGCATAAAACACTTTAGAAGAATATAAAAGTTGGGGGATACCAACTCGGGGTCCCCCTCCTGTCTCTCTTTTGGACAGTAGCTTTCCTTCCCTCAATAAATGTTCTGCTCATTACCTCTCAAAAAAGAAGAAAAAGAAAGTGCATAAAAAGTTAACCAAGAATAAAAACAAAATAAAACCCTGCACTCAAACTGTCTATAGCACACCCAGGAACCAACTGACACTGGGTACTGCATGCCATGCACATCTCCAAAAAAACCAGATGATGTGAGGACCACATTGAGATAGCTTAGTGGAGCAAGTGCTTGCCAGGCAAGTGCAAGATCCTGAGTTCAATCCCTGGTACCTCCTCCCCCCCAAAGAATTAAAAAGCAAAACAAAAAACCAATAGTGGCACACGCCTGTAATCCCAGCACTGGGGAGGCTGAGAAAGTACGATCCCTGAGTCTTGGCTGTGTAGTGAGACCCTATACCAAATAAATAAATGATTAAACAAAATTTTAAAAAACTAAAATAATACAGATTTTTTTTTAAAGAAATGAGTTAGTGAAAGATAGTACTTGTTAACTAGGCAATTACTATCTTTCATTCATAAAGTTCAATTATCTGAGTTACTAAAAAAAATTACTAAAGAAAAAAATGGGCCCGGCGGGATGGCTCAGTGGTTTAAAGCGCCTGCTTGGGAAAGCTTGGGCGGCTTCAGGGACCACGGTTCGATCCCCGGCACCACATGCTGCGCCAGCCCTGCCCTTGGAGCGGGATGAGCCAGCCATAAGAATGAGTGAATAAACAAATAAAGGTTCTGAAACAATAAAATAAATAAATAAATAAATAAAAAAAGAAAAAAATACTAGCCAGGCGTGGTGGCGTACACCTGTAATCCCAGCACTCGGGAGGCTGAGGCAGGAGGATCGGTGCGAGTTCGAGACCAGCCTGGGCTACAAAAGTGAGCTCAAGACCAGCCTGAACTGCATAGCAAGACCCTGTCTCAAAAACACACAAACACACACACACACACACACACACACACAACTGTCTCTAAACATACTACTAAAACTGAGAAAAGGAATTTCTTTACCAACCTACCTACTAATATAATTCTAGTGTTACAATCATCAGTTATTTATTTATTTATTTATTTATCTTTTTGAGACAGGTTCTCACTCTGCAGTTCAGGCTGACCTTGAGCTTGCTTGTGTAGCCCAGGCTGGTCTCAAACACGCACTGATCCTCCTGCCTCAGCCTACCCTGTGCTGGGATTATAGGGTGTGCCACCATGCCCGGCTTCTTTCCTTTTTTCATTTTTTTCTGGTCTTTCTGAAACAGGGTCTTATAGTAAACTAGCCTTGTGCTCATTTCTTTGGCTGGTCTCCAAGTCACAATGATTCTCCTGTCTGGGCCTCCCAGAGTGCTGGGATTACGGCCATATGCCACCATACTTGGCCCAATGAATCTTGAAAATCTCTGTAAATTCACTTTTCAACTAGGAAAGCAATACAATTTAAGTGAAAGCTGTCTTTAGTCTATATTGTCAAATATACAAATCACTATTTTTCTTTCAAATCACTATTTTTAAAAAGCCTAAATAGGGGCTGGGGAGATAGCTCTGAGGCACAAATGCCTGCTGGGCAAGTGCAAGGTTGTGAGTTTGAACCCTGGTCCCACTAAATAAATAAATAAATAAATAAATAAATAAATAAAATTAAAAAGCCTAAACAATAATGTTTGATGAAACTTTCAACCACACTAGCATTAAACTAAGTACAGCTCAGTGGCACAGCACCTGTCTGGCAAGTGCAAGGTCTTGAGTTTGATTCCTCCTCCCTCCCCCTGCCAAAAACAACAACAACAAAAACTAAGTGAGCATATGAGTTAAGATTAATGGTACACCTGGGAAGGCTGAGGCAGGAGGATCACTGCAAGTCTGAGACCAGCCCAGGCCACAAAAGTGAGCCCAAGGTCAGCCTGAACTGTACAGCGAGATCCTGTCTCAAAAAGCAAAAAAAAAAAAAAAAGGTAAACTAAAGATATTATTAGAAGGCATAACTCAGAGCTAGGTCAATTGTGCTTTCTAATATTACCAACCTCTATCAAGTATCTTCACTCAGTCACTCCTAGCACTGAACAACTACAATCCTCTTCAGAAACAGGCCATCTCCATAGGCTCAAATACAAATTAAGGGGGGCTCCTGGTATAGCTCAGCGGTTTAAGCACTTGTGCCTACAATCCCAGTCAGGAATAGGGGTGAGAAGTTCAATTCCAGACCCACCTGTAAGGCAGCCAGAGCCAGGTCAAAAAAAAAAAAAAACCTTCTCAACCTTTGCACCAAGGAGATAAGTCAGTAGAATAAGTGCTTGCCTGGTAAGTGCAAGGTCCTGAATTCAATCCCCCAGTAGTGCAAATAAATAAACAAACAAACAAACAAATAAATGCCTTTATTCAGGGGATAGATCCTCAGAGAAAAAGAGGAAGGGCACTCCGCCAAGTCTGATGTACTCCTGCTTACAAATTCACTAAAAATGACAACAGGAGATAGACCTTTATGCCTTCTTATAAATAGCAAATCTAATGTCAGAAACCAATCCACACAGGTACAATTTCTATCTTAATCATAACTGTTACTAAAATAGCTGCAAATTGTGAATATGAATCAGATAAAATCACAGAAGGGGGGCTGGGGAGACAACTCAGAATAAGTGCTTGCCTGGCAAGCACAGGGTCCTGAGTTCAATCCTCAGTTAAAAAAAAAATCACTTTAAGAAATTCAGGGCAAGCTGGGCATGGTGGCACATGCTTATAATCCTAGACTTGGGAGGCTGAGGCAGTGCAAGTTTGAGGCCAGCCTGGGCTACAACAGTGAGCTCAAGGCCAGCCTGAATGGCATAGAGACTGTCTCAAAAAGACAAAAAAAAAAAAAAGGTATTCAGGGCAGAGGATGCATGCTGGTAATCCCAGTACTCTGGAGGCTGAGACAGAAGGATCACTGTGACCTGAGACCAGCCTGAACTACAAAATGGGCTCAAGGCCAGCCTAGAGAGGGAGAAAGGGCGATGGAGAGAGGGAGGAAAGAGGCATTCAGATACTGTATTTTAAGTATTCATAAAATTTAATACAAAATATTACTTATTTTAGAAAGTTGGGGTTTTTTTTTTATGAAACTCAAGTCTTTATTAAAGAAGTATACAGACAGAGCCAGGGGTGGTGGCACACGCCTGTAATCCCAGTACTTGGGAGGCTGAGGCAGGAGGATTAGTGCAAGTTCAAAACCAGCCTGGGCTACAAAAGTGAGCTCAAAGCCAGCCTCAACTGCATAGTGAGACCCTGTCTCAAAAAGACGAAGAAAAAAAAAAAAACTATACAGAGCTTGAGTCCGTAAGATAGGAGCCAACCTCCACTTAAAATTATGAAGCTGTCAGTGGCTATAAAAAGGACAGCAGCTATGTGGTAAAGCACTTGCCCCAGGTCCCATCCCCAGCATCTGGCTGGGAAAGCGGGGTTGTCTTATCACTGAGAAAACTGGCTTTGGATGTCACCTGCAGCAAATGTCTGTTCATAACTATATCTGCTTACTTGAATAAGTACATACTCTGGAAGACAAACTATACTTCAATATCAAAATGACTGACATGTGAAGGGTCAAGAGAAACTAGAAACAAAATCTCCCTATTATTTATGATCTGTGTTAAGGCTACATTTTATACAATAGTAGTTAGCAGCTTTCTGGCTTAAAATAATCTTGTGAGGTGAATTTAAATCTAATCAAGGATTCTTTTAAAACTTACTTTTTTTTTTGTCTTTTTGAGACAGGGTCTCACTGTGCAGTTGAAGCTGGCCTTGAGCTCACTTTTGTAGCCCAGGCTGGTCTGGAACTCGCACTGATCCTCCTGCCTCAGCCTCCCAAGTACTGGGATTACAGGCATGCACCACCACGCCCGGCTTAAAACTTACTTTAAAATCGTACTAAATATTTAAAGACACAAGAATTCTGCAAACAAGAAAAAAAGGGAACTATTAAAGCAAAGTTTAAATTGCTTGAAAATGTATAGATTTGCTAGTAGCAAATCAACCTGGAAAGTAACAACAGCTAGACTTGTGCACACAATAATACAAAAAAAAATACAAGAATTTAATCTAAGAAGGTTTGTGAAATACAATCTTAATTTTTAAATTAGAAGTGTAACTTTTTCTGCGTATACGAAGTTGCTCAACGTATCTCAATTTCGGCGAAATATGGCTGTATGACAAAAACACCTAAAAGAAGCCTAATAACAGAAACTCATTTGCCAAATAAAAATATTCACTCGAGTGTTTTCCACAGGATTTGTAACCAAAATATCCTTAATCACATTTCAATGTTCCAGACCACATGAACTCACCTATTAAACACGAACCTGAGCAGTAAACAGGCTTTTATAGGTAACTCCATTTTTTTCTATCGCTTTGACACATAATATCGATACAGATAATTACATTTCTCTCGAGCGTTTAAAAATCTTTCCCTAAAAAAAAAAAAAGAAAAAAAAATCTTTCCCTAAAAATTCTGCCAGTTTTCTTAGGCAAAAATCTACAAGCACTGTCCTTTTTTAAAAAATGAGGGTATATTTATTAGGAGAAATAAAGCTGCCCGAGAGAGACAAAAAGGGGCACCCTGATCGGGTTGTCCCCCTCCAAACATAAAGTCTTAAATGTGGGTTTCTCTAGTTGTGGTCTCAGAAGTTAGCACTAAACTTCACTCGTGTTTGGGCATAAAGTTTACACAATTTATTGTCCCAAAATTGAATCCAATCCAGACCAAAATACTGCTTAAAATGTTGCTTTTCGTTTTATGTTTCTTAAAGTGATAGTTATTTTACACATCTTTCTGCCTATCGAAATCGTTATTCTAACCGTAATACAGCATCTCTTCCCAGTGGCACCCGAGCAAGCCGAACTGAGTCACTGTTTTCCTTCATACCCACATCATTCCGCCGCACGCCTTTCCTGGCACTTGAGGATCCCCACACTCGTGTTCACAAACCCGCCTGTTCCTTTCCTCCCACTTCAGCTCGCACGTTCCTCCGAAACCAAGGGCTGCGGCGGGCGGGCGGCTCAGGCTCCGGCCCTCGTGAGCCGCCGCCGAGGCGATCGGAGCCGAGCGGAGGCCGCGACGCGGGGCGGACGCGGGAAAGCGCGCCCGGCGCCCCACTCCGGCCACCGCTCCCGCCGCCCCTCCCGCAGCGCACGCCCCCTTCCGGCTCCCCTCCCCCGCATTGTGCGCACGGCCAGGCCGCGGCCGGCAGCCCCACAGGCCCGCCACCTCCTGCCGGCACTCTGCTCCCACCGCCCCGCCACACAAAGCCCGCAGCCAGCATCCGCGGCGCTGGGGAACGGGAGAGCGGGCGAGCGCGCGCTGACTTACGGGGCTGCTGCAACCGCGCTGCCTCAGCCGGAACACCGACCGTTGGGCACCAGCGGCGTCGTTTGTGGCCGTCCTCCCCCTCCTCCGCCTTCGGTGGCGGCAATGTCTTCTTTCTCCTCCTACCTCCCTCCCCCCCACCCCACCTCCTTCTCCTCCCCCTCCTCCTCCGAACCACCGAAGTACCGAGGGTGAGACAGAGACTCACAACAACATGGCTGCCACCGCCGCCTGCCCTCCCCTCCCCCCGCCCACGGGGCGCGCGCAAGGCACTCCGGGAGAAAGGGGAGGGGGACTACTCACCGTGGCGCGGCTCCTCTCAGTGGACCGCGTCCCTTCTCCCGCGCTCCAGGCACTGGCCGGTGGCGGCTCTGCGCGTGCGCACGCTCCCTGCGCTGTCGCGCCGCCCCTCTGGCAGTGCTCCCCGGCCCTCACCTTGGGGCCCTCGGCGAGGTCTCGGCCTCTGCGGCTCGCGCGCTCCTCCTGCGCCGGACCGCGGGCACCCAGCGGGAGCGCGCCCGGGCGGACGGCGCAGGCGTGAAGCTTCCGGACGCTGCGTTCCGCCGACTTCCCGCGTGGGGCCCGAATTTCCGAATGGCTCACCCACCGCTTCCTGCTTAGTAGCTTATTGTTCTCCAAATTCCTAGGCAGGTGCCCGCTTCTGACTCTCAGCGTACTTCTCGCCTTTCGCTTCCGGGGTGCTGACACCCACAGGAACTAGACCATAATCCAAGCCTTTAGTTTTCACCCTCTGCATGGACAGTGAAGACGCACTTGGAGTGAAAGATGGTACCCCCTTAAGTGGGCTGTCGGCTGTTGGCTGCTCTCTGCGCAGGTGGAGCCAGCTCTCAGCAAATTGTGGACCTCCAGTGCTTGGCCGGAGCTAAGCACAAAGGAAGCTAAACATGCGTCTACAGCTGTGCATCGCCTGGTTCCCCAGCCCGGTTGGAGCCTCCACACCTGCCCTGGTGAGGTGCAGCCCTCCTAGTTGGGGATGTGCAGAAAATAGCAGTGACTCCAAAATTTGCACCCATCCTGTCGCTGTGGATCTTGTTCTTGGTGGTTTACACAACCCTTGGTTCTTTTGACATTCTATATGTCCAGGACTTCCTGGTCGCTTTGCTGAAATAATGTCCTTGAGCAGCTATGGGTCCCCCACCCCCACCCCCGTTTTGTGCCTGTTGGAACGCATGAGCTCTTAGTTGTTTTGTTGCTTTAATAGACAATGGCTAAGTAGTTATTTTTATTTATGGAACTGGGGATTGAACTCAGACACTTGCACTTGCCAGGCAAGGGCTTATTATACTGAGCTATCTCCCTAGCCTTGAGTAGTTTGTATTGCTTTGTTTCTCACAGTTCTTGGAGGCTGGGAATTCCCAATAAGGAGGAACCACTGTCTGCCCCAGGGCTGTGGCATCCTTTTTGCCAAAAGGCAAAAGAGCAGAAGGAACTGAACTTGATTTTTGTTGTTGTTTTTGGTTTTCCGTTTGTTTTATTTTTGATCCACGGTGTCACTGTGTAGTGCAGGCTGTCCTTGAAGCCAGCAGTGCTGCCTCAGCCTTCCCAGTGCAGAGATCATAGGCATCCACCTAGACCCAGTCCTGAGC
Source organism: Myocastor coypus (assembly GCA_004027025.1). Lineage (NCBI taxonomy): Eukaryota > Metazoa > Chordata > Mammalia > Rodentia > Myocastoridae > Myocastor > Myocastor coypus. The sequence continues at coordinate 16,389 of PVJA010013742.1, read as the reverse complement.
TACAATCCCTAATCCTTTATACTTTCTTATTGCAAGACAAGCTGTCACTAAGTTGCTCAGGCCGGGCTTTTTAACTCTCAGTAGTCCTGTTCAGCTCTCAGAGTGCTGGGGTTTCAGGTGAGCCTCGCCCTACCTTGATTGATCGTGTTTTAGAACAACAATGCTCAAAATACTTTACCAAGTACACACTCCTCTGATGAGAATCCATTCACAGACAGAACCCTCATCCTGATCACCTCGCTACCTCCCAACATTGTTACGTTAGGGGTTAAGTTGCTAACATACTAACTTTTGGTGATACATTGAAACCATAGTACCATTAGAGCCTTCACCTTGACCCCAGATGTCAAAACTCTGGAGAATTCCATTTGAATAATTCTTGCTGTCACCTAATTGCTATGAACTAAGATCACACCCAGCTCTTGTACCATTTCCCCAATGGATAAGCCACTCTGTTGACTCTTCAAGTAATCCCTCTAAACCATCCTCGTGTTTTTGTTATTCCCAGAATTCCCATAGGTAACTTGCCCAGCCTTATATTTCACTCCCTCCACCTTTAATAAAAAAAACCTTATGTTATGGCTGGAGCCAGGCGTGGTAGTACACGCCTGTAATCCCAGCACTCAGGAGGCTGAGGCAGGAGGATCAGTGCAAGTTCAAGACCAGCTTGGGCTACAAAAGTGAGCTCAAGGCTAGCCTGAACTGCATAGCAAGACCCTGCCACAAAAAGACAAAAAAAAAAAAAAAATTTTTTTTTAATATATATATATACATTATGGCCAGCTCAGCCTGCCCTTGGAGTGGGGCTGGCACAGCATGTGGTGCCAGGGATCAAACCATGGTCCATGTGGTTGCCTAAACTTGCCTAAGCAGGTGCTTTCGACTGCTGAGCTATCTCACTAGCCTTTTTTTTTTTTTTTTTTTTTTTGTCTTTTTTGAGACAGGGTCTTGCTGTCTTGCTATGCAGTTCAAGCTGGCCTTGAGCTCACTTTTGTAGTCCAGGCTGGTCTGGAACTCTCACTGATCCTCCTGCCTCAACCTCCCAAATACTGGGATTACAGGCCTGTGCCACTACACCTGGCTCATGTAGGTGGACTTCTCAGTGCCTTTAAAATCAAAATAGGCATTAGAAATATCCAAGGACCTAGTGTGTAGAGCAGTGGTTCTCAACCTTTCTAATGCCGTGACCCCGCAGTACAGTTCCTCATGTTGCAGTGACCCCAAACCAAAAAATAATTTTGGTGGCTACTTCAGATTACTAATTCCAATAAATAACATTTCCCCATGGCACAGCATGGGTTTAGAATTTTATTTTATTTTCTTGTTTCAGAACTTTTGTTTGTTTATTTACTTATTTTTATGGCCGGCTCAGCCTGCCCTGAGGGCAGGGCTGGCGCAGCATGTGGTGCCAGGGATTGAACCCGTGGTCCTTGCAGCCGCTGAAACTTTCCTAAACAGTCGCTTTAGACCCCTGAGCCATCCCGCCAGGCCCCCACCATGGGTTTAAATATGTATTTTTCGATGGCTTTAGGCAACCCCTGTGTTTTGGTCGTTTGATCCCCACTGAGGTCCCGACCCACAGGTTGAGAACCTCTGGTGGGAGTGTACCTCAACCAAATTAAACCCTGAAAAACTTTTTCACAGTCTCTTCTAGTTTTATGTTATGCCAGACACATTATCTTAGTTATTGTCTCATTGCTAGGACAAAATTTCCAACACCTGTAGTTTACAGAAAAAGTTTGTTGTAGCTCACAGTTTGTAGTACAAAGTTTTAGTCCACAGTCGATTGGTTCCAAGGCAGGGTGGCCTGGATGACAGGCATGGCAGAGGAGAAACAGTCCATAGCATGGCAGGCAGCAGGCAGCAAGTTGTTCCTTTTATCTTTTTATTCTATCCTAGCTGCACCCAAATCCAAGTTGAACCTTCCTCTTAAGTCCATCACCTACACCCAGAACTACACTAAACCAATCAGCACACTGATCCAACAGCACCTATCCATGCTCCAGTCCCCCTCAAAAGCCCTACCTGTTAGGGTGTGAGGCTTTGGGAGGACATCTAGATATAAACCATAACACAGATTAAAGCTCAGCCCTTCAGTGATTTGTCTCAGCCTGTCCTGGTCTCCAGCTCATGATTCCCCAAGTACAGTAAGCAGTTTCTTCCTTATAGGCCTTCACATATGCTTTGCAATCTGCCATGGTCATTAGTACTTCTGATCATAATTGGCTTCTCTTAACACTTATCTATAAGGAAAGAATGTGCTGCTCAGCTAGTAAAAATACCTTATGTGCTTGGTAGTTAAGGTGGACATTATAATTGATACCTGAAGCACCATTAATTCCCGTGGAGCTTGTTAGAAATGCAGAATGAATCTGAGCAACTACTTTGAAAATAATATGCAATGTAATAACCATTGTTGATTTGCTAGCATCTTGTTTTGAAATTGTATATCACTTTGATTGGGTTTTTTAAAATATTGAACAATTTATTAAAGAAGCCTTTGTACAAAACTTACATCAGAATATGACCATTATTTCTTGAAGAATTTACTGGGGTTTTTTTAAATCTTTGTAAAAGAAAACAATGCAGAATATTAGCTTCTATCAGACTTACTGAATCAGAATCTGCATTTTACAGTGTTGAGCTTGCTTTTTTTTTTTTTTTTCAGAACCAGAGATTGAACTCAGGTCCTTGCACTTGTCAGGCAAGAGCTTATTCTACTGAGCTATCTCCCCAGTCCTAGAATCTGCATTTTAACAAGATTCCTTGGTAATACCTATCACAACAAAATTGAGCCAGGCGTGAGCTCCAGGCCAGCCTCAACTGCGTAGCGAGACCCTGTCTCAAAAAGACAAAAAAAAATTGAGCACCTTTAGCAAACAAATCACAGTCATCCCATGTGCTCCCTAGACATTGGTTCTGTAATGTGTGGTCCTTATCCATTTGATCCAGTGGGACACAAGTTGTCAACCTAAAGCATCTGATGAACAGAACTGTCTCCCCTTGAGTGAAAGCAAAAGCATATGGTACTTTTATTCATGCCAGCATGCCTTTGCTCTTTGGTATGGTGTCACCATACAGTTCAGGCTGGCCTCAAGCCCACTTTGTAGTCCAGGCCGGTCTTGGTGCAATGATCCTCCTACCTTAGCCTCCCAAGTTCTGGGATCACAGGCTTAAGCCACCACACCCAGCTCTGACAACAGGTATTTTATGGCCACAAGGGAGACCAGACTGTGACTGAGACTGCTGGGCCTGGTTAGTATTTGGTTACCTTTCTTCCTTCCCCTGATCCTAGTGTGGACTGGCCATTGGCTGAATGAAGGGCAGCATGGGATGTCCTCACTCCACAGTCACATGTCTCACCCTGGAATGTGTGTATTGTCAAGAGAGTTTCAGCCAGACCTGTACATCTGAATCCCCCTGGAAACATCCAGCATCTGTCCATTTCTGTGCCCCACCCTTTGAGATGTTTGACTTAACAAGTTTGAGCTGAAGCCTAGACATTTTTTCAAAGCTCCTCAGTGGTTATAATGTATATCTATAATTGAGAAATAGCAATTTAGACAGAACACATCTTATAGCATAATGTCATTTTCATGTCCCTGAGTAAATACCTTCTTCCCACTGAGACTGAAATTTTTTTTATTTTTTTTCTTTTTTTTTTTTTTTTTTTTTTGTGGGACCAGGGTTCGAACTCACGACCTCGCACTTGCCCAGCAGGCACTTGTGCCTCGGAGCTATCTCCCCAGCCCCGAAATTTTTTTTTTCTTTTTTTTCCTTCTTTCTTTCTTTCTTTCTTTTTTTTTTTTTTTTTGTATTTTAGGGAAGGGTCTACAAGGTGTTCAGTGTCTCACTGCTAGATTGGACTCATAGTGATACCCCTGTCTATAGCCTCCCAAGAACTGTTTGCCACCACACCTAGTCTCAATTGCAGGGTTGGGGGGAGTGGTGAGTCCAGCATAGCAGGCCCCAGGGATTGAACCTCTGGTACCTGAGCCTGCTTGCAGGCACTTTAATCTTCTGAGCTATTTGGCCAGCCCTTAAAATTTCTTAAAACTCATAACTTTGTTATCATTATAAAAACAGTATTAGTCCCTTATAAAACTGTCTTGAAATACAGAAAAGTTGAGAGCGGCCAAATAGCTCAGTGGATTGAAGTGCTGCCAAAAGGCACAGGAGCCTACTGTGTTGGCCCTGTCCCGGAGGGTGGGGTGGGGTGGGGTGAGGTGAGGTGGGGCGCAGCTGAGACAATTGAGACTAGGTCTGGTATGCACACTTATAATCCCAGCTCTTTGGGAGGCTATAAACATGCAGATCACTACCAATCCCGTCTACTAGTAAGACCCTGAACACGCTGTAGACCCTTCCCTAAAATACAAAAAATAAAAAAGAAATGCAGTCTAGGCATGGTGGCACACGCCTGTAAAGTAACCCTAGCACTTGCGAGGCTGAGGCAGGAGGATCATGTGAGTTCGAGACCAGCCTGGGCTACAAAAGTGAGCTTAAGGCCAGCCTTGCATAGCAAGCTTGCATAAGCTTGTATAGCAAGACCCTGTCTCAAAAAGACAAAGAAGAGGAAGAAGAGAAAGGAACCATTTGATGCATGTCATTTCCTCATTAGAGACCAATTCATAAAAGATTTCTCAGAGATTACAATTATAAAAACCATTAATCAGACTAACTTTTCAAACTATATTTCAACACTGAACACTCTGCTCATCTCTTCTTACCTGAACTTTTTTCATTTTTCACTTACCTTGTTTTTTCACTTTGTCAGGCTTTGCAACTTCCACATTCTGTTATAACTTATTATTTCCCTAAGGGTTTGTCTTACTATCAATGTTTAAATGTATTTGCTCACTGCTTTATTTCAGATTTCTTCATTTTGATTTGGTTATATGAATTACATCACGTATCCGCCTTTACTTGTGTTACAGCTAGCAGTTAGCAGTCAGTCACCATTCTGTCGATTGGTAAATTGAGCTAGGTTCAGCCACGAAGTTCTGTGGCTCTCCCGTGGCTCACTTGTGCAAATGTACTGGCCAGTGGCTTACCTAGGCCTAGATGGTTGTAGCCTGGTGGCAAAAACACCTTTTAGCCTCTGGATGGGCTGACTCAGGGGTATTTACCTGTGGAGTAAGAATGGGAGTTGCAAATCCTGTTTGGTCTGGGCTTGGAATTTACATAGTATCACTTCTGCTTCCACAGTATCCCTCCTGCAGCAATTTATTGGTGGAACAGATCTTAAACCCAAGGTTTCAAAGACAGATTTATTTTTTAATGGAAGGAGTTACAGAGATTTGTATCTATTTGCAATCTTTCATGATAGCTTCATAGGTCTTGTGCTATTTCACTTTTTTTTTCCTTTTTTTGCTATTTCACATATGAAAATGTCTTCTTGACACATTTAAACTATTCCCTTTTTTGTATTCTTTGAGACAGGGTCTTGTTATGTAGTTCAAGCTGGCCTTGAGCTCACTTTTGTAGCCCAAGCTCATCGCGAACTCACATATCCTCCTGCTTTAGCCTCCTAAATGCTGGGATTACAGGCATTTGCCACCATGCTTGGCTTAAACTATTCTTAAATTTTGCTTTTTTGCTAGAAGAATTTTTTTTTTTTTTCTCTTTAAAACTTTGTCACTCTGCTGGCCCTGCCTCTAGGGCATGCTGAGACTGCAATTGAGATGAGTGTGATGTTGCTCTCCTGTAATCCCAGCACTTGGGAGTGGGAGGCTGAAAATAGGAAAATCACTGAATCTGATCTACATAGTGACACCCTGTAGACCCTGTAGACCATGTACTAAATACAAAAAAAAAAAGAAAAGAAAGAAAAGAAAGGAAGGAAGAAAGAAAGAAAGAGAAAAGGAAAAGAAAAGAAAAGATTTAACCTTCTTAAGAATTTTTGAGTTCTAGTCCAGTCTGGCCAACACAGCAAGTACGTCTCAAAGTATAAAAATATTTTTTCCCCTTCATGTTTGAAGTTTCATAATCATTTCTAATAGATGTTTGTGTGTGTGTGTGTGTGTGTGTGTGTGTGTGTGTGTGTCTTTTTGAGATGGTCTCGCTATGTAGTTCAGGCTGGCCTTGAGCTCACTTTTGTAGCCCAGGCTGGTCTCAAACTCACACTGATCCTCCTGCCTCAGCCTCCCAAGTGCTGGATTACAGGCATATGCCACCACACCTGGCCTCCTAATAGATTTTTGTAGTATTAAAATATAACCCTGAGCTGGGCGTGGTGGCACACATCTGTAATCCCAGCACTCCGGGAGGCTGAGGCGGGAGGATCAGTGAGAGTTCGAGACCAGCCTGGGCTACAAAACTGAGCTCAAGGCCAGCCTGAACTGGACAGGGAGACCCTGTCTCAAAAAGACAAAAAAAAAAAAAAAAAAAAAAAAAAAAAAAAAAA
>PVJA010013741.1:20724-43335 GCA_004027025.1 Myocastor coypus | reverse complement strand
CCATCATGGAACTCCTTGTCCAGAGTCAGTAGGAAGAGTGCCTAACTGCTTTGAAATACCTCACTGTTGTCACCATCCCTTGCACGGTCAAACAGCCGAGTGGGAGCCCGTGAGCATCGCGCTGGTGCTGTGGGCTGGAAGGTGCTGCAGCCAGCTGAGTCCACGTGCTTGCAGTCTCTGAGGACATCCAGCCCTCCCTCAATCAGCAGGGCAGCTGAGGAGGTCTGCGGTTATTCTGTGGCTCCCCACCTGATGCAGGGAGGCTGCCCAGCTGCAGGCCCACTGCGCCTGCCATGCCCTGTCTCCTTCCTGCACCCACATGTCCTTCTGGGAGCAGGGCCTGAGGCCGGAGTTGCAGCCGCAGCTTGCTCAGCTGAACCCTCCCCCTAGCTGCTGTAGAGCTGTCTGGACTCTGTGCATATCCCTGCATGGATTCTACCAGCTGTTCCTGAGTCCTATGCTGCCTCCCCTGCAGACCTTGGTGTCCATTTCTGGCTTGGTCCTGGGATGCCAGGGGGAGGACTGGGGATGCCTCGGGAGCTGTGTTATCTTCAGAGACGCTAGACATTTTCTTGATCTTTTTAAAGCCAAGCCTCAAGGAGGAAGAAGGAAGAAGCAAGTACATTTCAAACCCAAGTGCTCTGCCCCCGGGGTGGCCCAGTGTTAGGTCTACAGGTGAAGCTTAAACATGGCACAGGGATGTTGGGATCCTCATGCCCTCGGGACCCACTCTCATCCTGAGAGTGTCAAGGCAGCACAGGTGCTGGAGCATGTGAGGCGTGGCCATGGACAGGAGCGGATTTCTGGGCTGAGGGCCAGGCGGCTGATCTATGGTACAGGACCTCTGAAAACACTGGTGTCTGCTTCCTGCTCCTGTGTCCTGGGAGGTGAGTGGTCCACAGGCACCTGCACGTGCCAGAGTCCTGACCGCAGCCTGACTGCACCAAGGTCCAGCTAAGGAGTTCTGAAGGCCCCGTGCTCCAGGGGGGGGATTAATCTGCTGACACTCATAGCTGAACATACTGCTGGGCTGCAGGGTACACGTGGGGGTGCTCCTGTGGTTCTGTCTGCAGGGCTCCTCTCTTGCTCTGGAATCTGCTGCCCTCACCATAAACTAAGCATCTTAGCTCTATCACACCATTCTACCAGGGTTCTAACTTGGAGCCACCAGGCCATGGGCAAAAACTTCTCAAACCATGAGCTTAAAAAAATATTTTCTCCTTTAAATTATGTGTCAAGCATTTGGTCTTGGCAACAGGAAAGCTGACCAATGCCACACAATCAATCAATGGACACCTGCCAAGTGGCAGCACTGTGAGGGCAGTGCTCGGGGCCTGGAGGTACGATGGTGCAGGGCATGCCCATCCTGCCCTGGTGGGCCAGCTGCCTGTGACTCACATCTGTAACGGTCCAGGATCCCAGATCCCAGACCCAGCTTGACCTCCTGTGTTCTCAGATCCACAGAGGTAGGGAGACTCCAGCAGTAAGCTCAGCTTAGAGAGTCAGGGCCAATGGAGGGCAGTGCTTAGGGAGCCTGGGGCTCTCTAACACCTGTGGTCCTTGTCCCCCACAGCCCTTCTGATCTGTGGCTTTATATTCTACCTGGTGGGCAGAGCCAAAGCGTGTACCCTGGGAGCCTCCAGGGCAAGGAAGAAACGAAACGTGAGTTCAGTACCACTCATGCCCAGGCAGTGGTGGCCTACACCCCGCAGCTTTGGTAAGACCCAGGAGAGTGTGCTTCCATCCACATTAGCAGCCAGGGCAGGATTCACAGGGAGACGTCAGCCCCAGGGCCCAACCTGGCTCAGTCTCCTCCCAGGGTCAGCTGTTCTGCAGTGTCCTCAGGTGGGCCTGCTATTCTCACTGCCCTGGCTCCTGGAGATAGAACCATCCACATGCTGCTCAGAGGAAACAGGGTCTAGCCTGGGCCAGTGAGGTGACTGCTTGGGGACTGAGGCCAGGGCTCCTGGCTGGGTGCACATCCTTCCCAATATCCATGGCTGCAGGTTTCCCCTGCCATCCCAGGATGCTGAACCACGCAGTGCCACTACGTTGGTCCCCCTGGCAGATCTGACACCCCTGGCCTCCACTTTACCCTCCTACTGGCCCTATTTTAAGCCTGTGTTTTGGAGAAAGGAGTCGGCACCTGGGTACTGGTGTGGCTCTGTGGCATGGTGATTGCTGGCTCCATTGTCCCCTCACTGGGGAGCAGGGGACTTGGCTGTGCTCTCATTCATTGTGTGCTGGGCCAGTTGCCAGGCGCCTGCTCTGCGCAGGGCTGCGGCAGAACCCAGCTTTCCTGGAATTCAGGGAGCAAGAATCACACCAGCTCCTGAGTCGCCCCTGATTATTTTAGCTTCGAATTTTAGGCTCCACTGTGGCATTGTTTTCTCAGGAATTTGGGAGAAACAATTGAGAAAAACTTGGATACTGCATGGCCCATTACCAAGAAAATAGTCATGAGACAAGATCCTACCTATGTGTCCAGCCACAGCCCATGGTGGATAGGCCACATGGAGGACCTGGTCCCCAAGTCCCTTCCCTGGGAGTAGGCTCCCGGGTGATGCTGCACAGGTGCTACTGTCCCTGGAAGAACTGGAAGGGCTTGAGTTCACCCTGTGGGATTTATACACCACACTTTAAGCAGCTGGCTCTCTTGGGGAAAGATTTCTCAAGCAGCAAGCTGACTGTGACTCAGCCCAGTCTGATCTGGAGGTTTGACTGAGGGAGGCACTGTCAGAGGGGAGAGTACAGGCAAGTGGTGTCAGGGTGCTTCGCCATCAGTACCCTCCTGGGCCAGGCCTCCCTGTCCTTGAGGCGTCCCTACTTTTCACTCAGCCTTATTGTTCAAAGTGGATGTTTCAGGCCGGCACACAGGGATCAGGTGACCCTTACCCTCATCTCTTCCACATGGAGTTTGACACTGTGACCCCCAAAAGCCCACCTTGGATCATTGGTCTCTGGGCTTGGTGAGCCCAGAGCCAGGTGTGACAGGTGAGTGTCACCATCTCCACCTATAGAAATCCAAAGGCTCAAGAACGGGATATGGAGGGCACAGACACAGTTAAGAAGGCACCAAGAACAGCATCCCCTCCCCTCCACTGTCTTTATGGTCTATGGCAGTGTAGGTGCAGATGGGACCCCTGGAAGCCCCAAGTTCTCTGCAAATCTCCTTGTGGCTAAAAGGCTGGTGTTCTTTGGAGCCTCCAGTGGATTGTGCCTGGTTTCAGGCTGCAGTGTCCACAATGCCTAGGTCTTTATTGTCTGCACGGGGGACAGAAATGTGGGCTGGGACTGTTGTACCTTCTGATTGGCCCGCAGATAGTCCCCTATCTGATCTGCTATCAGGAGTGAGATGGGAACACCTTTTGCTTTAGCTTGGATTTTACGTTCTTGTACCCATCCCTACTTAGGGTGTGGGGCAGGAAGCCAAGCAAGCTGTGATGCCCCCTTGTCAGGGCATGGAGAAGGGAGCAGACTGCAGTGCAAAGGAAACACTGAAGGTGAAGGTGCCCTCTACGCTGGTGACATTTGCTTAGCCTGAACCCCATTAATTTCCTGATAATGCTCAGCTCAGCTCTGGGAATCAGGGGAGCCCTGGCCCAATGAGGTTGACACTGTCACCTACTTAGTGCAAGCTTTGCTTTTTGCCAAGCAAAAGCATACATGAGTGACAAACAGATACACAGATGGCCTCCCCAGGCCACTGTTGCTTGAAACTTCTGGAACTCCTCAGACATATTGGTTTTTGTCCCTGTTACAGTCTGTGTATAGGTGTCTCCCCAAAGCCTCATGCAGTCATGGGGTGGCTTGGCTTCTGGAGTTTGTTATTGATTCTTGATCCAATGCTGACTTGCAGATGTGAGTGCTACATCCTACCCCTGGAGGGGATAATTTGCTTTACAGTTGGGGAGAGGAGAGAGGCTATCTAGGTACCTGAGCTGCTGCCCCTGACTTTGCTCATACTCTTTGCTGTCACCATGAAAGGCTGCTTTAGGCCATGTGTTATGCTGCCTTGGAGCCAGCTGAGAATGGGCTAAAACTCCCCACTGACTGTGAACCAAACAAACCTCTCCTTCCTTCATTTTGGGTGTCATGTATTTGTCCCAGCAATGCGAGAAGAGCAACTGAGACAGTCCTCCTCCCTACCTAGTCTCAGAAGAGAAGCATTCGTATTTTGTGTGATCCTCCTCTTTCAACATACAAGGGCACTTTGAAAAAAAAAAAAAAAACAAAACCCAGGCCCTGGCAGACATCTGTCTGAAGGCAGTGAATGTCTCCATCCTTCTATCTAGAGGGGTTGGCTATTTTTCTGGTCTAAAATGTGCTGCTTGGGACCTGAAACAGGAAGCACAATGAGAATAATGTATGAAGTACAAGGCCTACTCTCCATTAGCTGTGAAGTCAACACTGGGCCCACAGGCTACACTTCCTTGGGTCGTTCCTAGACAGCCCTGCTCACCCTGCTACAGTGAGTGATCCTTGTTCATGGTGATGATGTGGCCTGGAAGGCAGTGTTTTTCTTCCTTCTCTGGCAGGCAACCCACTGGGAGGCATGGTCCTCACAAGGGCACTGTGATGGTTGATATATTGTGTCAACTTGAGATGTTGGTAGGTTGGTTGCATCCTCTTGGCCATTTTACATCCTGGGTCATAGGGACCTCTTCCTAGAGAGGGGAGGGCCCACACTAGAGTGACTCAGCACAAAAAGGTTATATAAAAGTATTGAAAAAGGCTTCTGTGTGTCCTACTTCCTTGGATGAGTTCTGAGCTTCATAGCACAACTGTAGAGGAGCTTGACTGACATAGCCACATCACTTTGGAGGATCTCTGATCTTCAGAGTAGAGCTCTGGTCTTCACAGTCAGTGTAAAAGAAAGAGAAACTTGATTGATGCCACAGCTGCTGCTCTTTGTTGTGTTCTCCTGTCATAAACTGCTGCCATTTGCCTTGGAGCCAGCAAAATACAGACTTAAACCTCCATTAACTGTGAGCTAAATAAGCGTTTCCTTTCTTCATTTTGAGCGTTAGGTATTTGTCCTACCAATGAGTAAAAAATAACCGAGAAAAAATTTGGTACCAGGAGTAGGGTTGTTATTGTAATTACATCTGACAATGTGGATTATGAGCTTTTGGGAATGGCTTATGAAAAGAGATAGGAAAGGTTTAGAGATGTCACCTACTAGCAAAAAGATGAAATGCCTTCAGCTTTTCTGTATGGTAGATTCTGGTAGGACCTCAAAGGACCAAAATGCTGATAAAAATCTTGCCTGTGAAGACCAGGCTGGGGAGTTTTCTGCTCAAAAGAAGGACTACATTGGTTGTTGGACTGTGGATAATTTGTGTTATGGCTTGGCAAAAAGTTTGTCTACATTTTTCTCTTGTCCAGAGACACTGCCTGAGACTAAGTGCAGTAGATTAGTTAATCTTACCAAAAAAATAAAAGAGAGAGAGAGAGGGAGAGAGAGAGAGAGAGAGAGAGAGAGAGAGAGAGAGAGAGAGAGAGAGAGAGAGAAATTTCAAGGCAGTCAAATGTTGAGACAGTGACATAGCTATTGTTGCAGACTTTTAATCAGATATATATTGAAAGTCAAAGAGCAAAGAGCCCAGCAAGAGGCTTGAAAATGTTATGAGTGTGGGAAAAAAACCTACCAAAAAACAACAACAAAGACCACAAAGGTCGAGGACTGGAGCTGAGATGTCTATTGCCTAGGAGAAACAGGAGGAGAAAAAAATGTCCTGAGAACATCACAGAAAGTGTCAGGTTCTTGTCCTTTGCTTCCTCAAAATTACAAATGTGAGAGACTTTTCTTTGAAGAAAAAGCTACAGAGCCTTATGTTCCAAAATGGAGGTGGTGGCCACTCCAGGTTCCAAAACAGAGGTAGTGACCACATTAGATTACAAAATGGCACTGACATAAAAAATTCATTCCTCAAAATCAGAGTCAGAGTGATCAGCAATCCAGGTACTCGCCTCCTGGAGTGAAAAAAAAAAAAAAGCCTGGCTGTTCTAGCTGGCAACAGACCTTGATATCATCCACATTGGTTTTAGGTGCATTAGAAATACAAGAGCTCTGAGGTTAAAAAGACTTCCACCTAGACTTCAAAAATCCTGAGAGGCCAGACGGTGTGCCCCTCAGAGGGCAGGCTGTAAAGTTATAAATAAAAAGCCTATTCAATAAAAACCTCAAAAATTAAAAAAAAGCCAAAAATGTAGATTATCTAAAAAAAGCTACAAAAAGAGAGCAAAGTGGGCCTAAAAAAGTCTTAGGAGCTTCCAGCCAAAGTTCTATAGAGATAAAGCTATAAAAGGGGGCTATTAGAACTCACAACCCATTACAGGTTGATTTAGATGTTCCACATAGAGCTACAAGACTTAATGTTTGCCCTTCTGGATTTTAGACTTGTTTTGGTCCCAGTAGTTTGTATCATCATGTGTATACCTTTTAAAATGATGATGTTTATCTTGTGCCTTTAAATGTTAAAAATGTTTAAATTTTCATTTGTACAGAGCACCACAGCTAAGACTTTGCCTTAGATCTTGAGACTTGGACTTTTCAACAATACTAAAACTGTTAAGACTTTGACAACTCTTACAGATAGACTAAATGCCTTAAACATAAGGAGATGTACATGAGTCTTTGGGAGTCCAAGAGCAAATTGTTATGATTTTCGTATAATATAATGTCGATAGACTTAATAGTGATTCTTAACAATTGTTAAAATTGTGTTATTCTTAATGATAGTTAAGCCCATGTTATAATGTTAAATTTCTAAAGTGTTTATAAACACGTCTTTATATCTAAAGACTGGTTTAGAAAAGTAGGTCTAGTTGCCATGCTGACAAAAGGTGGATTGTGGTGGTTGATACATTGTGTCAACTTGAGATGTCTGAATCTTGGCTGGATCTGCTTTGTGATTTTACATCCTGGGACATGGGGGCCTCAGCCTAGGGTGGGGCGGGGCTGCTCTAGAGTGACTTAGCACAAAAAGGGTATATAAAGTGACTGAAAAAGGCTTCTTTGTGCCCGTCTTCCTTGGAGGAGTTCCGAGCTTCACAGTGCCACTCCTGGAAAGGAGCTTGACATGGCTGCGCTACTTTGAAGGAGCTCTGTTCTCTGTGGTAGAGCTCCAGTCTTCACAGTCAACATAAAAGAGAGAGGGAGAGAGAGAGAGAGAGAGAGAGAGAGAGAGAGAGAGAGAGAGAGAGAGAGAGAGAGAGAGAGAGAGAGAGAGAGAGAGAGAGAGAGAGAGAGAAGGAGAGAGAGAAGGAGGGAGAGAGAGGCTTGATAGATGCCACAGCTGCTCCTCCTCTCTGCTCTTTGTTGTGTGCTGCTGCCGTAGCTGCTACAATTTGCCTTGGAACCAGCAAAATATAGATTAAAACCTCCTTTAACTGTGAGCTGAATAAACATTTCCTTTCTTCATTTTGAACGTCAAATATTTATCCCAACAACAAATAAAAAATAACAGATAGGCACCCCTCCATAAAGCCTGCCTCAGAAAGTGGTGCACTTCTTGAGGGACAGCTGTCTGCAACAGGGATACCTTGAATGCTCCATCCCAGGGTGCAAGCATCTCAGCATACCAGTGTCCCATGCCCATTACCCACACATTGATACCTTTTGCCCTCAGACCTCCCAGCTGGAACCTGTCTTCATTTAACACGAGGTCTCTTTTTATCGTCACTGCCCATGTCATGGTCTGGCTTTTAAATGACTTCCCAAGGTTCTAGTGCTAAGTTTGAGCTCTCAGGTTGTGTTAGGGAGGGGTGAAGCCTCATCAAATGGGGCCTGGTAGAAGGAAAATTTTAGCCTCACCTTGAATGGATGTGAGTATCCTAATTCTGTCCTGTTTCCCAGCCATAACATGGGCAGGCCTTCTGTGTCACATGCTTCAGCTGTACCACCCAGCCCTTGGCAACAGAGCCAAGAGACCATTGATGGGATCCTCTGAAACCGTAAGTCACAGTGAACCTACCTTCCTTTATTATATCATGGGGTGGGAAGCACACCAATATTCCTACTCTAGTTCTGCTTTCTGAGCTGAAATAGAAAGAGTATGACTTCAAAAAGCTATAGATTTCTAGAACATCCCCCTCATCTTTCTTTTTCCAGGATAACCACATCCTTTTATCCAGACAGTTTCCCTGTCTTTCTTTCCACTGAAGAGTTTGAGGTTTCCACCATGTTCTGAAAGTGTCCCCAGAGTAGGTTGCAGTACTCAGACAGGATTCAGCTGGAAGATGTCTGGATCAGTCCTGCTCAAAGTGTGGACACTGGCTATTTACAAAGTCTTAGAGTCTCTTGTATCTGTTTTGTAAATGTAAACCATTGTTTGTATCTACTTATTTGTCTTTGTTTTTTATTTTTCTCATTTTTTTCCTTCTCATCAGAGTGATTTTCAAAAATGTAATAGTCATATGCAAAGATATTAACTGAAAATATCAGCACAGAGACAGGAGGAATGGGGGACTAGAGAGATGTTACACTGGCAGGGAAAATGTGTTCAAGTAGGTCATGCAGGCATGCACTAGGCTGAGCTTCCCAGTGACATTGGAAAGATGGCAACATTATTGTCCATGTGCTGGAGTACAGACAACAGGGACCAGGTCAGTGGCTCAAGACAAGTGCAGCTTGAGACCTACAGAAGTGTGTCCCTCAGTTCTGATGGGATAGTGTGACCCTGGTGGTGTCCCTGTAGTGAGCACAATGAAGTTCTAGGATTCTGGTTGCTCCCAAAGTCCCTACCTGCTGCCGCCTATGTGTGGGACCCAGTGTGAAGCTCTTGGTGTCTGTGGTTAGACACAGAATTATTGCTGCCACACTTTGAGGCATAGATTAGGACCCTCACTGAAGAAGGAAAAGAGGCTGCCAAGGGTGGTCTCTGTTTTAACCAGTATTCCACGGTGCCCACGACAGTGCAAATTCTGTGACCACTGATCCTTTGCAAATTGGTCTGTACACTTGTGCTGCTCTCCATGCCTCCTGCTGTCATTAAATTTTTTTGAAAAAACTGAACATATTTTGAGGCCAAGAATATTTACAGAAACCTCCCTGTTCTTATGCTGAAGGTCAAGGCAGGCCTAGCTGCGAACAGGTGTTATGTGGGACACCTGTTCCAGAATAGAGAACAACCTCAGCCACCCTGAGCCTAGATCAGAGTCTCCATGAGACAGGAGAGGAGAGATAGGCCATAGTCATATAGCATCCCGTGGGGTGTTAGGACAGCACGGGGTGGGCTATGGCCACTCCTCAGTAAAGGATGTACTTGCTGAAGAGACCACTCTTTCTCAGCGTCCTGCCTTAAGGCTGTAAGAAGAGCACAGCATGGGGCCCCTCAGCCATTGTGCGTGCTCACTGTAGGACTTTGGCTTTTGTGATGTTAATGTTATGTACCAACTTGACTGGGCCACTGGCTGGGGATTGAAGAGTTTGATGGAACCTTCTGGGTGCTTCTGGGTGTGTTTTTGCATGAAATTAACATAAGTGGATAGACAGACTTGGAGCAAAGGAGATGTCCTTCCAGAGTGTGGGAGGGCGGTATCTCACTCAGAGGCTGATAGATAGACTGATCTTATTCCCCACAAAGAGGAGAAAGTTCCTGTTGTCTGGTTTCCTTCAAACTGGGGCACTGGTTTTTTGCTGTCATCAGAAGTCAACAGATACATGGGGGCTTCCTTCATTTCAAGCCTGTTGGCCTTCAGCCTGCAGCCGTCTGCTCTCTTGGGTCTCCTGCTGGCCAACTATAGATCCTGGGACTTGTCAGACTACTATTGCATGAGCCAATTTCCTATAAAAATATTTCCTCTCTTCTCATTATCTACATATGATTAGTTCTGTCTCCTTGGGGGAAAACCACCTACACAGCCTCTAACTAGCAAAATTGACTTTGGTGCCTCCTGGCTTCTTTCCTGACCTTAGCAGAACTCCAGGCTTGGTAGACACCTCCTAGTCACCCAGTTCGTCTGTACTCCTTGTGGTGGCTAAGTTCATTGGCTTGGGGGCCAGCTGGGGGCTTAGTAAAGTGCACTGCTAAGGATGTCTGAGTGCTCATGCAGGCAGGATCTTGAGGTCCACAGCTGGTTCCTCTTTCCTTCCTCTCTGGTACTATTACTTCCCTGACACCATGAACTAAGTAGCTTTGCTCAGCCACACCTTCTGTCATGATGCCTCTGCTTAGAATCAGCTAGCTATGAACTGAATCCCCTGAGACTGTCCATCCCCTTTCAATTGTAGGTATTGGGTATTATGTCTCTCTGAGATGAAAATTGACTGATACAAAAAGCTGCTACCAGAGAATTGGGATTCTTGTTATGACTACTTGATCATGTGACCTAGAAGTCTTTGAAATCAGCTTGCAGGAGGAATTTGGACAGGGATAGGGATAGGGTTGAGAGAGGCCTCAGAATGCTACAAAGAAAGGCCATCAGTGATGGTGGATGGAGCTCAGAATACTGGCAGGAAGGAGAACCTCAAAGGCCAGGCTCAGGAGGTGCTGGTTGGGAATGAGGAACCCATCAGCATGTGAACTACAGTCCGGGTGTGTTATACTCTGGTAAAGATTTTTCTACATTCTTCCCATATCCTGAGGCTGTAGAACACTGAGATGAAGAACAATGTACTGATCCAGACGAGGAAATTTTGAGGCAGACCAATGTTCACATTGTGCCAAACTTTTAGTGAGAATCAAGGATAACAGACAGAGCAGAAAGACTGAAATGCTGAAATTTTGACTCTAAAGGAGCTATGTGTAAAGTTGGGGCCAGAGGATGTGTGACTACTCAAGAGATTAGCACTATTACAAGAAAACCAGGAACAGTAAGTAAGACCTTGGGTTGCGAGTAGCTTGTTCTGTGAGGGTTCCACAAGACAAGCAAATGTTTCCAATAGATTTCAGCTTGATAAATGAGAAATATCTTGTAATATGAGTGGTATGTGATTATGAATATCACATGATCAAAACTGAGCCAATAGTTCTCCTTTCTCTCTTGCTGTGGGGTTGTGGATGATCATTTCCCAAAGCAAGAGGTTATGGAGGAGACCTCTTCTATAGAGGAGAAAGAACAGAAAGGGAAGGAACTCTTCACCTCTGATAAAATTGGGAAGATGTGAAAAATGTGAGAAACTGTAAAAGTTTTGGAAAAGCACCAGTTTAATAAGGCTGTAGCAGTGAGAACAATGAATCTGTTTAATGACAATACAATGTCACATTTCTGGGAAATCTACAGGAGGCAAAAGCAAGGGACAGTTGGATAGGTTCCTTGTTAAAGTTGCATGAAAAGAAAAAGATTGTTGAGCCAATTGATAACAGTGCTTCCATTAGTGATAGTCAAAGCTGCTCTGCACAGTAACTCTTTTCTCTCTTGTCTCCTTCACACCAACTATGAAGATATTCAAAGATCTGTGTGGGTTGATTATTTTTCTTTATATTTTATAATTTCTATATGATTTTGTGTTATGTTACGGTATTGTAATCATTTTTTGCATGAATGTTTTTGGGTTGTGGAACAAACCATTTGAGTTTTCATTATTTTTTTTCTGGGGAACTTCACTTTGATACACAAGTGGTTTGGATTGCAAGCACATTTCCAGAATGAATTATGCTTACAAACAAAGGTTTTACTGTATCTTGTGCAGGGATGAAAGGAAAAAATAACTCATTGCTTTCGTAGGCATCAGGAAGGCCTCTTTCTCTTTGGGCTCAAGGGCACAAAAGTGCCAACCTTTCACTTGAGAGTCCTTGGGATACCTACCCAAGAAGACCCTAAACTTGTTCCTGGAGATTTGATCCATGGAGCCATGACCTAAAGGATCCTGGCTGTTGCTCAAGTGGCAGCAGACCTTGGTGTTGTCCACATGGTGCTGTTTTTACTGGGATAAAGAATGCTACAGTTGTGAGGTCAAGGAAGCCTCCACCAGTAATTTCCAAGGAAGGCCTGGGAAGCCAGGCAAAGAACTCCCAAGAAGGCAAGGCAAAAAACTATAGGAGTAAGGTGAAAGATGCAGTGGCTGTCAAGGAAGCCAGAGATGTTAAGAACATGGAATAAGGATCAGGGAGATAGCTCAGTAGAATAAGCGCTTGCCTGGCAAGTGCAAGGTCCTGAGTTCAGTCCTTGGTACCACAAAAAAAAAAAAAAAAAAAAAAAAGAACATGGAATATCCGCTAAGGAAATTTGCAGGCCATGGGCAGAGCTGCCCCAGAGGAAGAATGTGTGGATTGTAACTGACAAGGATCTAGGGGTGGACACACTCAATCCCTCTGGAACTCACCTCTCTCCTCCGCATGCCTTGGATGCTAGATGTGGACATGTTCTTCCATCATGATGTTCCTGCCTTGGAGTTAGCGAGCCATGAACTGCATCCCCTGAAGCAGTGAGCCAAATTTCACTTCTCTTCCTTTAAATTGCAGAGGTGTACTATTTCTGAGTAAAGGAAAAGCTGACTGATACTCCCTTCAACACTGCATGAAGTCAGCCAGGGTACAGGGCGCAGTTGGGCCAAGCTTTGGGCACGTTCTGCTTTGTTACCCAAGAACTGGATTGTTTTGTTTTACTTTCAATTTCCTCAGTTTTTACATGATCTAAAATCTCATCCAAGAGGCTGGGCATATAGCTCAGTGACCTGCCTTATGTATTTAAGTGGTCCCGGCTCCATCCTCAGACATGGGGTGTTGTGTGTACAAGTTCAAGTACAAGAATTCTCCGCTGGAATCATGGCAGCTTGATTCTTGATGTCAGTATTGCACCCACACAAACAGGTGAGACTTTGCATTCTTAGGGCAGCAGCCATGAAAGTTTCATGGGTTCTAACTCCAATCATTAATATCTCTTTTGGGACTTTGTCAGTCCCCAGGGGCCTCAGAAAGTCCAATATTTTGCAAGTTATGTATTTAGTACCAGTCAGTTAGTTCACCTGAAAGAAGTGCAGTTTCAGGAGTTGAGGTGGAGGTTCCTCGGTTTTGTCCCCACATGGTAAAGAAATTAGTATGAATAGTACAAAGCATTCAACCCAGAACTTGGCCAAACAAATTTCTCCTTTCTCCAATGAAAATGACCGAGGCCTTATTTCCATTCTGTAGATACGGTCACCCAGGCACAAAGCATTCCAGCAGTTTTCCAACTCAGAATGAGGAATAAACAAAACTCCAGTACTGTCTGGGTCTGGGATTTGGAGTGAGATTGAATTTCCAGTCTGAACTGGATCATCACAGCTCCCAACCTGCAATAACAAAGGAACAGTGATGGTTTCTGTTTTGCTTTCATTAATGATGACCCAAGCCAGGAGTAAGAGCAAGAGAGAAAGGGCTTCTTTACTCAGACTGCCAGCTGGTGGCCTGCCTTGTGTGTCTGAGCAGCCCCGCCTCCATCCCCAGACCTGGGGTGTTGTGTGTGCCGTGGGGGTGGCAGCCACACACATCTGCTCTCCCAGCCCTGAGGCTACTGTGTTGTGATCTGGAATAAGGGTCCGACTGATAGCCGGAATTTGGGGACCTTACCCACCTGAGAGGAGTGGGTGAGGACCAGGCACACATGCTTGTGTCTGATGTGTGCGTGTCAGTCACTGCGTGAGTGGAGTGGGAGAATCACTGTTAACAGAAATAGGACAGCCCCTTCCCATGATATGACAGACCCAAGGAATGGGAGCTGTATTTGCAACCAGAGCCTCGGGCCTGCCTGAGAGTATGTGGCCCATCCATATGACTGTCTCTGTCACTCTCAGCGCCTGGCATTGAGACCACCTGCCCCCAGGGCAGCTGGAATGTGCTCATCCCTGGGTGTGATGTCTCTCCTGGGTGGCAGCCAAGAGACACTGTTAAGGAGAGGGACTTGCAGCCCCCAGTGGCCATCCACCTGAGGACAGGAAGAGGTGGAGTGCATTCTTTATTTCTGGAACTTGTGGTTCCAAATCTGCTTTAATGGAGTAAGCACCAGTAAGACTGCTGGGGTCCTGTGGACCTTAGCTTGCACTGTGTCAGGTGGAAGGCTCTGATCAACCTCTGTCCTTGGCAGACACATCCAGGGTTTCCTAGACTCCACGCACTGTTAAGATACTAGGAGCGTGTGAGAGAGAAATCTTACTTGCTAGGCAAATGCGTGGCCATTGTAGCCTCTCCTTCCCAGGTATCTCAGCAGATACTCATGTTTCTGCCTTAGACATGATGCATCAGCATAGAAACCAGCATATTTTACAGTCTGAACATTTGATGGGTACACGTTCACTCCCAAGCAGCAGCCTGAGTTTAAAATGTGCTCTGTGCTTGGAAGTATGGCCCTGAAGTCTTCTGTCTGAGAGACTCAGAGCCTCCACTGCAGCAGGCATCTGACCAATGGACAGCACATTTGCTCCCTTTCCTCCTTTGAATTCTTCCAAGTCTGGCAATGCCCTGACTTGAGCTTAACCAGGTCTTAGCAGATGTCTCCGATAGATGGAGATGGTGGGGCCTGGGAGAATTTCTCCCTTAGATGACACCACTAGACTCATTGTGGTTAGCTTCATACTAAGGGCTCTCTGGGGGACAGAACCTATAGGAAATACATGTAAAGAAGTGCCAGGCAGCAGATTAGGTCAGTTTATGGAATCACAGGTAGGGTAATCCACAGAACTGTCTACCCTGAAGAGCCAGAGGGCCCAGGGGTCCTGGAGCAGCTAAGCTTGAGATGGTGGAAGCTGCAGAATGAGCAGGAACAAGGTGCAGCAAGAGACAGGTGGCTGGAAGCTCCTGGAGCATTGCAAGAGACTGAAGAACCTGGAGGCTGAGTCTAAAGGTG
This sequence comes from Myocastor coypus, assembly GCA_004027025.1. NCBI lineage: Eukaryota > Metazoa > Chordata > Mammalia > Rodentia > Myocastoridae > Myocastor > Myocastor coypus. The sequence goes on along the minus strand of PVJA010013741.1, from coordinate 28,566 downwards.
ACAGCAGCAAAGGCCACACCTGCCTGGGAAGCCTCCATCGGAGTCCAACCCTGTTGGCTGAATCCCCCACACACAGGTAGGTCTTCCCATGACTGACAAACCTGAATTCCACTGATAGCTTATCTGTCCTTACTCCAGTCAAGCTGAAAAATCACACTGTGGTCCTGGGAGGGGAGGAGCCCCCTCCACATGGCGCTGAACCACAGAAGTAAGTGCAAACAAGCAAGGACAGTGGGTGACGGCAGCAGGAGCAGTGCCTGAGTGTGGAGCCCAGGCAGGTGAGCATAGCTCTCTGGCCGTAGGAGTGTACTGGGGACAGCACAGCAGAGGTTACAGCACAGAGGAAAGCTGGCAGCACACTGTGCTCAGTCCGTCTGAGCCAAGTGGGGGGTCCTGAGAGGGTCCTGTGGACCTCGGGGGTGACAGGAGCCTGCGATTGTGACATGATTCTCAACTCGTGGCTCCCAGCCCTGGGGACATGTGTCAATGTTTGTGCATGATGTCATGGTAGGGGTGTTGGGGGTGCCCAGGGGAGATGGTGATGGTGCAGCATAAAGAGATGGTGCGCTCACTCTGCCTCCTATCACTTGGCACCCCAAAGACCTCACACTCTGGGCCTAACCTGGCCTTTACTGCAGCCATACAGTGCCCTGCTTAGAGAAACACTTGGGGTAGGTCTGCAGCCTGCCCTGTGGTCACAGGGCCACACAGGTGAGCTCCTGGGCCTCAGCTTCACCAGAGATTAAGTCCCAGGTTTACCTTTTACATGGGAAAAGAAGATGTGTTTGATTTCAGGAAATTCCCTGGAAGACCCTTGGGAGAAGGCCACGCCCAGGAAGACCTTCCCTGTCTTAGATCTGTGCAGCTAGGGACTTCAGCTTTCCTCATGTGGATGGCCTCGGGTGTCACTGGTGACAGATCCACAGGATTTGTATGCTTCTGTGTCCTCACCCAGAGCTTCTGGACATGGGGGTGTCTCTGAGACTGTCCCCGGAGACCTCATATGGTCTGAGGAAAGGGACACTGCTCACTCAGTGATGGGGACCTGTATCTATAGTTGAAAGGTTGAAGGTCGTCGTCAAGCGCATGTGGGAGATGGTGGGGGAAGGTCACAGACTGTCACTACACCTGGGGGCAAGGGACAGAACAGGGACTGGGAAAGATGAGGCTTTCTCGGGCCCAGAGGTGGCCATGGAGTGGTGTGCTTGGAAGGAAGGGTCTTTCCTTGCCACAGAGCTAGCAGCCACAGCAGTGCCACACAGGCTGGCTAGCTCTCTTCACAGTGCTTACCTTGTGGGCAGGTGGACCACAGAGCTCTAGATGATGGGGAAAAAGCTGGCAATCCTAAGCCTCCCACAGCCTGGCCCTGCTCCCTCAGGCCCAAGCAGGTGCCCCTCTGGCTCTTGCCATTCAGGACATCTTCCCAGGCTGCCTTGATCCACATGTTCTACAGCCTGGCAGAGGCTCACTATTTGCACATGCAAGGTTGGAGCCCGCTTGTTCTGGAAGTGTCTCCACTCTGGGCTTGGAGGGAACTCGGGCCACAGCAGTGCTGAGGGTAATCAGTCCTTCTTCATCTCTCTATCCCCTCACATCGTGTGCATAAGAGAAAAAAAAAATGTGTCTGGGAATCTCTCTCACCTTCCTACCCAGGGGCAGCTTTCATGCTAAGTAACCCAAAGATTTCTTTGTACTTTTGAGAAGTAAGTATGAGTCCACCCATAGGGCTCCTGTGCTTAGAAAGAAGGGGTGGCTTGGTGCCAGAGTGTGTGCTGGGTATGTACAGGGCTGTAGGTTCTACTCCTCGGCTCCTCCTCCAAAGAAAGAAAAGATGCAGAAAAAGTACCCAAGGGTTCTTGGCCCTAACCAGCGCGCAGCTTCCCGTGCTGCTCCTAGGCTCATTGCCTGGTGAGGAGGGCGTGTTGGAGTTCAAAGGGCCTCAGGAGCCCGGCTGGGGATGGTAAGTGGTTGGCGTCCCGTGGGAGTGAGCGCAGCTCCTCCTGTTCAGCTGGAGCAGGAGCGTCCATAATCCAGACATTTAAGACTCACGGGGTGAGTAGGTGCGGCATTCGTGGAACTGCCCCGGTGAGGTCTTGGGGGATGGGCTGATGAGAGGAGGAGGAGGTTAGGTCTCACCACGCTCAGATTCTGCGCCACACATCTGCTTTTGATTGTGGCAGGGCCCCAGGCAGGGCGCCATCGGAAGAAGGAAGGCAAGGCTCTTGCACAGCACATCTGGATGTTCCCACGACAGGGACCCACTGGGCCAGGTGCCAGGGAGACACTTGGCCCAAGCTGGGGCTTGCTCTCCAAGGCCCCGCACATAAAGGACTTTGTAACCCTCTTGGGCTCCATCAGAACAGAGGACCCGGAGCAGGTGGATTGGAGGTTGGGACCAACTGGAAGGGGAGGAGAGTGGCAGAAACAGGGCCTAGTGGTGGCTCAGAGTCAGAGTCGGAGCCAACCTTACTGCTGGTAATGCGCCCTCTTGAGGACGATTTAAGGGTCCCCAGCTCCTCCTGGGTACAGTGGGGCTGCTGAGGCACAGTACGCGAAGTATTCAGCCCTGGAGGATGAAGGACCCAGGGTCTATGGCGTGGCATTGTTGGCATTTGACATCTAACCCTAGCTGGCTCCTGGTGGGAGCAAAATGACGCTTGATGCTTTCTTTTGTAAAAGAAAGAAAAAAGTCCCCCTATACCCCCAGTGCACTGTTTAGAATGATGGGGCCTTGTAGGTAGGGGAGGCCCTGGCTCCCTGCTGGGCCCAGATGTCGGGAACGCTCCGGCAAGTGCATTGCCTCAAGGGTGAGGGCCACAGTCACGTGAGCAGGAACCTAGGCGGCCAAGCTGCACAAACACACATGGTAGGAACAGGCGCGGGAGGCAGACGACCCTTGGTCCCCAAGGTGGCGGGGACGTGGATTCCTTGGAACGCTGCAGAGCTCTGGGCTGTGTAAACAAGAGATCAAAACCAGGCTCTCTGGCCTTCAGCATGATAGATGTTCGACCTGAATGTGTGACAGAAGTCGGACCACCGCCGTCTTTTTGTAGTCTGAGATTTAAGAGGACCCCAGAGGAGACTTACTGGTGGTGGGGCTGGGGGATCCTTCGGACCATGGTTCCCTGGAAGTTGGGCTACCTTCCCAGGAAGGAGAGCTCCCTGCCTCTTCAAAGGCAGGCCTGTGAGCTTGACCCTCCCGCACACAGCCAGGACTGGCTGCCTGCAGCCTCCAGGAAGCAGGGCCACCGGCCCCTCCCCCATGGCGTGGGAACAGAGACGTAGGGACCACCGAGGAGCCCTCCTGCCTGTGAGTAGGCAAAGGAGCTTAATGAGGAGGAAAACAGCTCTGCCAGGTGTGCCCCAGGCTGTAAACCCTAGTGAATAGCTCCTCCCACATTTGCTGCTCATCCCGGGAGATGGAGACCCCTTCCCCTGGGTGCTGCTGCCTCTGCCTCAGGGTGCCTGTTTCAGGAGAAATGTTGAGAACACAGGGCTTCTTTAGGTCCTATCTTGATGTGACACCAAGCAGCTATGACAGCTGGATGGACAGACACACAGATAAACACAAAAACGGATAGGCAGTGGGCAGACACACAGATAAACACAAATACAGACACAGTGGACAGCCTGGTGGGTCTCGGCCACCAGAGATCTCTTTCTGGCCTAACCATCTTTGTGCCCCGGTAAGGACCGAACCTTACCCTCTCCCTCTGCTCATTCATCATCCTGTCACTCTTGTCTTGAGTGCCAAGTTAATGTCCCAGTCCTGGAATGGGGTACTGGTTTTCTTGGGAAGGTAGCCGAGATTAAGCTGAGTCTGAGAATGTTTCCTGGTCTTTGTTTTTGTTGTCTGGCCTGGGTGGCCCTGTTTAGGGACCATAAGTGTTACCAACCTCAGGCCTGGGAAAGTGCTCCTGTGGGCTTGGTAAGGGACACAGGAGAAGCAGGGGACAGTGCTGGGTGCTGAGTGAACAACCATGTGAGGACAGGGGCTGTGTGTGCATGTGTGCTCATCATCTGTACACAGATGTGTGTAAGTGCATGCGTATGTGTGTGTGTGTTGTACCCCTCTGGATATTTTTGTTGACTGTGAACTGCCTATACTTGAAGGATGTGAATGCAAATACTGGTGTTGATTTGTTGAGAAAATCAACTGGGTCTTTGCCTCAATTTTCAAGAATGCAAAATTCCCTGGAGCTCTCTCTGTGCTTAGAACTAGTGATGCTCTGACTGTGTCCCCAGCAGTTCCTATGTTGAAGCTCAAAGCCCCAGGAACTTTTTATTTTATTTATTTTTTTCTTGTTTCAGAACTTTTGTTTGTTTATTTATTTATTTTTATGGCCGGCTCAGCCTGCCCTGAGGGCAGGGCTGGCACAGCATGTGGTGCCGGGGATCGAACCGTGGTCCCTGCAGCCGCCTAAGCTTTCCTAAGCAGGCGCTTTAGACCACTGAGCCATCCTGCCGGGCCCCCACCCCCAGGAACTTTGAACAGTTTGAACTAAATAAGATCATTAGGGTGACCCTTCCCCATGTGACTGGTGGCCTGGTAAGAAGAGACCAGGACACAGACATGCACAGAGGGATGGCCCATCGGGACACAGGGAGAAGCTGCTATCTGAAAGCCCAGGAGCCAGGGCTGCCCCACCTGGCTCTCGGATGGGAATCCTTGTGGTGCTTGTCACAAGGCCCACCTTATCCCCTCAGCTGGATTGCCCTGTCCAACACATGTTGGGATTGGTACAGCTCACAGGTGCCAGGAGAAATCAGGAGCGAGTGTCTGACAGGGAGGCAGAGACAGAAAGGATGTGGGGTCCGATGATTAGATTTGTGCAAGGACAGAACTTCAGGGTCCACTGTGAAAGTAGTGACTTCTCTGTGAAGTATGTATCAAGAGGGTAACAGGGCTGTGTAGGGTCAAGAGGGACTCTGGAGCCCAGGAACCTGGGGCGCTCTACCCTCTCCCGATGTTGCCAGCCCCGGCCTCAGCTCTGGGTGTGTGCTCTGTGTTGTGCTGCTGGAACTGGAACGAGGGAACCTGCTGCAGGACCCGGGTCACACATCCAGGTTGCAGGGAGGCTGAGACTCTGCACATCCCTCCGGAAGCCCCAGGCCTCTCCAGACTGGCGTGCAGACCACTCAGGGTCAGTATCCAGGGTCACCTGCTCTCCTTTCTTGGCACCTTCCGTCAGTGACTCCTAGCTCTTAGCTCTGCCACTCTTAGCGAAGGCCTGTTTGGGACAGATGGAGATGTGAGGATTGATCAGGAGGCCACAGGGACAGGGCCTCACATTGCTGGGGAATACTAAAGAAAAGGGGTCAACACACTGGGGGGTAAAGGCGGTGGCCGCCATGGGGCAGCACGTGGTGGGGTGGCCAAGATGCACTGGCTGCTGATTCCCTGGCCCCCAGGGAGGCCACACCAAGAACAGTGTGGATAACCTAGCCTCCGAGGGCAGCTGGGCACTAGTCCCCCACAGCCATGTCACCCTTCTGTTCAGGGCCCATGTCCAGACCCAAGTCCTGGAGTTCTGTGCTCAGCAGAGCTCCGACCAAGCCTTGTGTGAGGTTCTAGAACCAGTCTGTGACTTGGGAACTGTGATTGGTCCATGGCCTTGGGGATGTTTTAGTAGAGCCTCCTAGCTTGTGTATCTTCTGCTCTTTGTGTGTCCAGCATCCATGCAAACAAGAGAAATGCTGCGGATGGAGCCCAGAGCCTCGACCATACAGCCCAAGTGCTCTGTCATTGAGGTGCACACCCAGCAATGTATATACCAGTTCTATATGGAAGATGTGACAATTCTGTATCACAGACACACACTATAAATATAGTTGTTAAAAAAGTCACTAGAGACCAGAGTGATAAGTGCTGTTACACACCTATAGCGCTAGCACTGAGGAGGGTGAGACAGGAGGATGGTGAGTTTGAGGATAGCCTTGGCAGATATGTGAGACTCTGTTTTGCCAAATCATGCAAACCCAAAAAGCCATAGCCAAGAGTGACAGCAAGCCTCAGGCAGGGCTTCATCCCAAGATGAAGCAGTAAAGAGGGCTGATTTAAGTAAGAGGCACTGGGTTTCTGCCTGCTTGTGTCCTCCCATCAGGTGGAATTGCAGCATGAGCTTGGAGAGCTGGGCAGGGTCATTCAGAAGTGCTGTGGTCCCTAGTGGGAAGAGTAGGAGGAAAGGTTGCATTACCAGTCCCTAAGGGTCTTGTCCAGAGCTGGAGATCAGTGATACCCTCTCTCTTGTTATTTTTCAAATTTAAGATGCTATTTTTTCTATTTTAGCTAAAGGGCTGAGGATTAGATTCTGGTTGTATACTATAAATTGCCTATTTGTGAGCACTGGCACCATGGAACTCTGCAATTCAGTCTTTTTATGGCACCCTGTGTTCCCTTGTGTGGAGGACCACTTGAGCAGCTCCCCTTGAAAGAAGAGCAACTGTCTCCATTTTGACTGAGCCTGACCCTATGTCCTCAAAATGTACAGAGCTGGCTAGGACTACTCATTATCCTTTCAACTGGCTGTAAGCATGTGTATTAGTCTAGCCAAGGTGCTGGTGGTAATTTCTGAAGGTAGCATGCGTGTTTCCCTGATAACCCACACCTGCTGCTCTCCAACAAAGAGTCAGGTTGAGACAGGATGAAGAGCCAATGCTCCACGCTGTCAGCTGGGATCCAGCCTCGAGATAGAGGCTATGACTTCCTGGGGCTTGAAAGACTATACAACAGAGCTGAAGCATCAGACCCCCAAAACAGTAGATACTATCTCAATGGCATGATACTAATTATTTGCTCTGCCTATCCTCTTTGAATATGGTGGAGGTGAAAGCAGACCTCCTACCTAGCCCAGCTCACAGTGCTCACCTTCTTCCCACAGTTCCCTTTCTCAAGCCACTTCCCCTTCTCCACTGAATAAAACCCAGGTGCAGCCCTAGGTCGCTCTCTTTGTTCTGGAAAACCATCTTTATGGCTGGACCTAGGGCCTCTTGGCTCTCCAATATGTCTTAGTGTCTTTGTTATCATCATGGGCTATGTTGTGAGTGGTAGATTGGAGTTAATTTGGTGGGTTTCCAATAATGTGGTTTTAGGATTATAAATTCAGGCTTCTTGGGCTGAGAGTAGAACCAGGAAGGGACTCCAACACCCTTGGTCTGGAGAACACCGAATGGCTGGCAGTGACTCATAGCCTCACCTGCCCGTAACCACACAGGGCCCTCATGGTCTCGGAACAAAGGCCCAGAGATGCTAGAAACACAGGACCCCAGGACAGGCATCTGACCAGAGCTTGTGGGAAGCCCTGCACTTGGGCAGGGTCATGCAGGGTAATTTGGGGCACTTGGGGTTATACCACTGCATGCATTGGTCCAGCTCCTCTCTTTCCCTATGAGTGGAAAGGAGGGGAAGGCATGGGATAGCTCCCATTTATTTTTTTTCTGATTGTTTGAAAAGGGGCTTTTGCATTCACCATCCTCAGGAACCCTTCCCTTCTCTCTTCTAAAAAATAGTTTGTATAAGATGCTTCTCAAGGCAGTGCTGACCATGCCTGTCCTGGATCCTCTGCTCCCTGTAACACAGACTGTACCCATCTGCCCACTGTCTTTCCCTAGTACACACCTGTGATAGAACTCAGTGCCTCAGTCAGACACACGAGAGCAGCACAGTGGTCAGCAGGCTAGCAGCTACCATGCGCTATCATAAAAATGCATTGGTTTGTCATGTCCAGGCCACCAGCACTGATTCCCTTGTGCCTTGGGGACAGTGCAATATGGTGACTTGAACACAGCTCTGTGATCTTGTGACAGTGTGTTCACATTGTGGGTATGGGTAGAAGGGCAGCT
>PVJA010013741.1:0-14235 GCA_004027025.1 Myocastor coypus | reverse complement strand
GAAAGTCTTCTTTTCAGAGACTCCCTGGAGTCATTGCAAGTATTTCTCACAAGGAAGCAAGCTGTGTCCTGAGAGCATGCTATGGCAAGATATGAGGACACATCAGCCTGAGATTCGCCATGGGGGTGGGGGGATGTCACTAGGGCAGTGACCAGTAACTATAGACAGATATGACTTCACGTGGGTACCTGGAAGAGTGCACACGGGGGTTGGGTGGAGCGTGAAAAGGAACATGCACAGCGACCAAGTCTACTGTTGGGACATGTACATCCTGGGGCACTCTTGGGTTCCCTTCAAAGGTGACAAAGGGTCAGGGAGCCCACATCTGCAGGGATGGCCCCAGAATCTTATGGGGTGGCATGGCTGAAACCAGAGCCCTGAGGGAACAGCCTAGAGTGAGGAACCAGGGAGCCTAGACCTGGCCCATTTGTGACCTCTGGGCTCCTCCCTGATGACCTGCCCACCTTGGGCCATGCCACAGGGACTCAGGTAGAGAGGAGTGGACAAAGGTCTTATTGGCTTCTTGAAGGCTAGGGCAGAGGACCTGGTAGAGAGAGAAGCCGTGGAGAGTTGGGACACCCTAGGCCTGGCGCCATCCTGGCTGCACTGTTCCCATGCCACACATCCAGAGAACTTCTGTAATCTCGTCTTCATCGTTGGCAAAGCAGGCCCAGGGACCGCTTATCTCATAGAACTGTAGCAAAGAACACTGAATTGAAATAATCGGAGGGCATCCAGTCAAGTTTACAAAGTGCTATGCAGAATAAACTAAAAAAAATAAATATAGAAAGGCTCCAGGAAGCCTGTTATCTAGTGACTCAGGAGGAGTGCGGAGGGTGAGGGCGCTGCTTGCACAATGGCCCCGACCCTCCCATGCCTGCACCTGCAGCACCTTTCTCATGAGCCTGGAGAAGGGTAGTGCTGGAACCTGCTTATGGCTATGGCTTCTCTGTAGCCAATGTCCCAGCAGAGCACATTATAACTCTTTTACATGGAAACTGCTCAGATTTTCATACCCTGTGACCTGTGGGCTGCCTTGCCCTTTCTGGCTTTAATTATGCACCTCTGATTAATCACCAAGTGCTCCTGGCCTTCCCCTGCTGCCCCTAGCAGGGTGTGCTGTGAGTGCAGATGGAGCTCTGTGTTCACTTGGCTGATCCCAAGTGTTAGGAGAGGCCTCCTGGCGTTTAGAGCAGGATGTTCACCTGACCACTGGAGTTTCACATGTGTTTCTTGCCCATGTCTTTAGTGAAAGTTTTGGGAATATGCTTTGAAATCTTATTTTAGTTTTACATTTTTTGTTGATAAGAGTTATAAAACAAATTAGAAGTGTGACCTGCCTTTCTTCTCACGAGGATTTCATTTGCTTTCTGTGCTCCATATCCCAGCACTGCTGCATGCAGCTGCCTGGAATGTGGGGCTGCCTTAAACTGGGAAACTGAGTCACAGTTCTTCAGGGGGCCAAAGGAGGGTTGGCTATAGTGAGGTTCTGGGTGTGAGTGTTGGCTCTCCATTGAGTCCACACTTGATTCTGGACATGGTCTTCATTACTACTGTTTTGATCTAACAAACAGGGAAGCTACTTATGTGAGAACACCTGTAAGAATGGGATGCAATGTGTTCCACAGGGGATTTGCATGTGTGTTCACATGCACACATGCACACATGTGTGGAATCAGCACACAGTGGAGGTTTCCTGTGGGTGTGCAGGAGGTAGACCTTGTCTAAGCTGCCCTAAGTCACCGTGGGTCCCTGCTCCACCCTCCTGGCCTCTCTGGCCACCTCTTGTTGTCATGTACCACTCATGCAGCATGAACTTTGGAAAATGAATATCAGAAATGAAATTACAAGTGGCCCTGTTATCATGTACACATGCCATGCTTTAAGAAATTTGAGTTGATGGAGCTTGTGGGTTAGCTCAGTTGTTTGAAGCACCTGCTTGGGCAAACTCAGTCAGGAGCAAAGGACCTCGGTTCAATCTCAAGCTCCACAAGCCACATCAGACCCACCTTTAAGGCAGCCTGAGCTAGCCAAAAAAATATTTTTCTGCACTTTTGGATCAGTCTGATATCCCAGAAGACTAAAATGTCTGCTTAGGCAGAGCCCAGTGGTTGGGGTTAGATCCCCAGTGTGCTGTTCGGGCTCTGCCAACGGGTGCGATGAGATGCGATTGAGACAGGGTGTGGTGGTGTGTGCCTATAATTCCAGCTCTTGAGTTGGTAATGATACCTGTTTAATGTCTGTACATCTTTGTAACAGTGAATTTGTGTGAAAACCATATCTGTTGAGTGGTGACTATAGCAATTGCACCATAGCTGTAAAGATATTTCTCATAACATTTTGTTATGTAAGTTTACTATTATTCATCACAGATTGTTTCTGTAAGGGAAATTTTGAATCCCTTGCATGTCCAGTCATCCAGACAGTGTAGGACCTATTGTTTGTGTAGTGACTTTTGGCAGTGAGATGTCAGACTTCATACAGCTTACCTGATGGTATTCATTGACTACAAGTTTTTCACTCTGTTTAGTCTTCACAGGTGTTACAAGTTGATCTCATGGTTCCACCTCAGACCAGAAGGTCTTTCCAGTGGGCAGCGAGGAGGATGCTAGGTGTTCACAGCATCTTCCATGGTAAAGTTTTACACTATCTGGAACAGAGTCTGGTCTTCCAGCCTCAAGTGAAGGAAGAAAATCAGTCTTCACCTGCTGTCTGAGAGAGCAGCCTGGTTCTTCCTGAGAAGCCTTCTCTCTTCCAAGGATTATTAGGCACTCCATCTTGCAGTCCTGCATTTTTACTCTTTTTTATGTACTTAGTACAGGGTCCACAGGGCCTCACTACATAGATAAGACTCACAGTGATCCTCCTGTTTTTCCACCTTCCAAGCACTGGGTTTATAGGCTTGTGCCACCACCCCAGTCTCGTTTGATGTCACAGTGCACCCCAGCACAGAAGGTCTGGGGTTGGAAGCCCTGGCCCTGTGTCTGTCTAAGCAGGTGCTTTAATCTGCTGAGCTACCTGGCCAGCCCTTACTTTTTTTTTTTTTTTTTTTTTTTTGGTTTTTTTATGCCCTGCTCAACCTGCCCTGGGGGCGGGGCTGACGCAGCATGTGGTGCTGGGGATTGAACCGCGGTCCCTGCCACCATCTAAGCGTTTCTTTTTTTTTTTGTCTTTTTGAGACAGGGTCTCGCTATACAGTTGAGGCTGGCCTTGAGCTCACTTTTGTAGCCCAGGCTGGTCTCGAACTCGCATTGATCCTCCTGCCTCAGCCTCCCGAGTGCTGGGATTACAGGCATGCGCCACCACGCCCGGCTCAGCCCTTATATTTTTACTCTTGAAATGTGTATGAAAATATAAACAAATTAATGTTATGATTTGTGTGCATTTGTCTCCCCAAGACCTCATGAAGTCATTGAGGCACAGTTCTAGAGCTTGTGATTAGTTCCTATTCCAAGGCTAGGATTATAGGTCTGGATACTGCTAGGATTGTAGGTGTGAGCGGTACACCCAGGCGCCTGGGGCAGATACCCTGAATATACCATAAGGGAGACAGACCTGCTCTCTGTTGCCACTCCTCCTCCCTTTTGCTCATGCTGTTTTGCTGCCTTTTGCCACCACGAACTGCTGCCCTCTGCCATGTGCCAGCTTATTTTGGAGCCAACTGAGTATGGACTGAAACCGCCAGTAACTGTGAACTAAATAAACCTTTCCTTTCATTTTGAGTGTTGAGTATTTGTCCTAGCAATGATAGAATAGTAACTGAGACAATTAATGACTTTTTTTTTTTCCTCTAAAAAGTCATATTGTCTGGCTTTGTCCATTGGAAATACTCAAGAAAATACACTGACATATCACAATTAGCATTCCAAAGGCCCAGGGCATGACTAAGGACAACTTTCTAGTACAACAGTAAAAGGAGAGAGGCTTCTTATGGCAATGGCTGATTTGAGGGTTTGGAACAGAAATCGTGGATGATGGGCTTCTAGGTGCTTTCAATTTGAAAGCCTTGGCCACAGGTGGAGATTTGAGGGTTCAAAATGAGAATACTATTATGGACTGAAGCCTAGCTCTGATGTCTAACCATTGTTAGGTTCTAATAAGAGCAAAGCACCGGGAAACTGTCAGCACTCACTTTTCCTTATTGCAGGAGCATCAATTCATTATTCTAAAAGTTTCACATTAAAAAAATGAAACACATATACTGCATTTTCTTTATGAACTACAACCAAATAACTGCTTCTTTATGGATGATGCTGGTTCACGTAAGTAGGGGAAACAGATAGAAAAGCACATCTTTTTAATGCTGAGGGAATACTGGGGTTTACTGTACATTAGGTAGCGGTCAATGTGGCTGTCTGAACCTGGATGTGAACCAGTGCTAGGCACTACACGTAGTAGCACAGCCTGGGAGGTGAGGCTGAGGAAAGCCCATGGGAACATATAGGGGAAGGCTCTGGGCTTCTGGTTACTGGGCAAATGTGCTGATTACTTTGTGAGCAGGTTATCCCTGGACACAAGCCTCTTTCATGCAGCTGGCATTTGTTGCTGCTTGTAGCCAGCTCCGTGCTTCCCACAGCCTGAGAGAGAAGTCAGAGGACTTGAGACTGCGAGGCCAGATGTGCTCGGGCAGCATAAGACTTTCCATATGGAGGGCCACGCCAAGCCCGCATGGTGTTTAGGGCTGTTTTCAGGCATCAGAGAAATCTACATATCTTGAAAGAAATAGATTCTTAGTGAAGGTAGGGAATGTTGCCAACAGCTTAGTCTCAGATACCAACTCACATCCAAAATTGCGAAGGGACCCTCTGGCCAGAGATTTGGCCCTTTAAACATTGCTTAAAACACAACTACTAAACCAGAGAGTAGGCACTTCATTTGGAGGCTAACTCTACAGTTACTAGGCATGACAAGTACCAAATAAACAGCCCACATACCCATCATTTCTGTGGGGACTTGTTGGTATCTTGGTGTAACCCAAGGAGATGTGTCAGCAGGAATGAAATAGACAAAAAAGGTAGACAAGAAGACCAGAGTTGGGTCAGGTGGTGGCCTGCTTTCCTGATTAGTGAAAGCTCAAAAGGGCAACAGTGGGGGAGAATTTATTTGTATCTTTGCAATGTTAGTATTAGGAGACACAACGTTGCCTAGCAATTAGTAGCTGAAATTATCCAGGCAGGATGTTTTTCTCAAGACTGAGGTAGTTTGACTGCTTTAAGCACTGAGGCCTCATCCTACCCTCCCACATATGATCAATTTCCAGCTTTAGCCACTCCCAGCAAACTCTCAACCTACTTCTTTTGCAACCTGTTTCTCTGCTGTTTGTTCTCCAACTCGCTGACTCCCACTCTCTGACTGGCAGTCACAGTTTGTATCACAATAAGGACAGCAAACACAGGGAGGACATTTCAACCTAGGGCAAGGGCACAGAAATAAAACATCCACTTTATATAAGTTAATACAGTAAGGTTCAAGGGAATCTTGCTGAACATGTAGGATAGGAAATAGCTGTAATGATCACAGGACAGTTTGCCTGTGGTTCCTTGAAGAGGTGGGATGACCAGATTGTTTTTGCCCTGACATGCACAGCAGTTGTCATGTCCAGTCTCACAAGTAAAAGGCTTGGCAGCAAAAGTCAATGTCTCTCTTTAGATTCAGCAGAGGACTGAGTTTCCAGAACAAAATGACTCTGTTCCCCAAATGGGACCATGTGAAAACAGGAAATCACAAGCTATAGGGAGTAGAGCTCTTGATCCCAGTAGCTGGTAGCCTGCAGAACAGGAAGATTTGCTACTAAAAGAGATGGGACACTCAGCCTCTGTTTCAGCAGGAATGTCTAGGGAAACTCAGAGACAACAGAAGACATAAACTAAGGCTGCAGATGAAATCAAAGCCTTAGATGTTGACAGGCAAAGCAGAGAGTAAACACAATAACTTCACCAGATGGTTGGTAAAAGGCAAGAAAGAACACTGTATAGAGATAAATCAAAGAACAGAACAGAGACACTTTAGTGTAGTTTTTTTTTGCGGGACTGGGGTTCCAACTCACAATCTTGCACTTGCCAGGCAGGCACCTGTGCCACTGAGCTATCTCCCCTTTAGTGTAGATTTTGAAGAGTCAGAATCTAAAGTAGACTTCTGTAGACTTATTTTAGTAGACTTCAGACTTTATCAGAGGAAGAGTTGAAACTAGTAATGATAGATAATTGCTAAAAGTTCAAATAGGGAAAGGAGACAATATGTAAAAAAAAAGTAGGTAAAATAATTAAAGAAGTAAAAACTACAAGTGGGAATTTGTAGGAAATTCTAGAAATAAAAATATGTAACAGAAAAAAAGAATGTCTCTGTTGGGCTCCTCAGTAGACTAGTGCAGTAAGGAAAGAATTGGAGAGCTGGAAGGGTACCAGTCGAAACTCCCCAGAGCTGGACTGTAGCCAGTGAGAGAATGCTTGGATAGCATGTGTCAAAGCTCTGGATTCTGTTCCCAATGCCACAAAAATAAATAATGACAACAAAATAACTTCTCAAATCTAACTGTAAAAGCACAAAATCAACATGAAAAAGGAATAGCACAGCTAAATCCTATGAGGAAATTACTAAGATTGAATATGTGTAGAAAAGGAATACTACAATGTTAAATGAAGAAAGGAAAGATATTTGAAGTGAGAATGGTTGAGAACTTTCCAAAATTAATTATCTGTTCTAAACTCTAGGCCCAGGAAACTCAGAGAATTCTGAACAGGATAAATACAAAAAGTACACCTACACACATGACAGTCAAACTATAGGAAACCAAACACGAACATCAAGTCTTCAAAGGAGTGAAAATACAATAATACTTCTGACTTACAGAAGAGCATAAGAATTAGACATCCCTTCAGAAATTATGTAAAACAAATGAAAAGAAAGATTTGTACTAACAAAGTTTAGACAAGCAATCATGCCTGCATCTTGTGCTCTGAACAACTACAATGAAGACATTATACAATGTATTAACTACTGTAAAAAAATAAAAAATTAAAAAGAAAAAAAATCATGCAAAGCAAGAATAGAGTAAACTATTCAATGTGTTGAAAGAGTAAAGAATCTCACTCAAACTAGAATTTGATATTTAGCAAAATTATCCCCCAAAGATGAAGGAGAAATAAATGTGAAAGGGAAAGAGAGAAAGATGTCCCCAGCAGAGCAGCTGCATATGAAATATTAAGTTCTGAGAAGACAAAAATAATGTCAGAACTTTGCATGTACATTAAAAAAGGAAAGGAGTTAGTGAAGAAAAAACAAAAGATAAAAGAATTAAAAATAGAGGTGTCCCAAATTTTCTGGTCAAGGAGATTATGGGACCTCAGAGGAAAGGGATGAATGAACTATAGTGCGTCTAAGGAGAGTCACCCAGAGAAAAACATTCTCTCAGGCTTTCACAGAAAGCAAACTGGCCAAGCAATGGCCGTGACTTGTCCCGAAGGCTGACACTAACAACAGTTCTACAAAGTACTGTCTATGATCCCAAACTTAATCCTGAGGGGATATGACCCTGGAAGATACAAAAAAAAAAAAAAAAAAAAAAAAAAAAAAAAAAAAAAAAAAAAAAAAAAAAAAAAGAATGTTTTGTTATACAGGTCTTGCTTCAATTTGCCCTTGACCACCCAGCAAGGAAAAAAAAAATGCTTAATTACAATGCATGAAGCGCAGAGCTAGATTGGTGAGATGAGCTTTAGGAGGCTTAGATTCAATAGCCTTCAACATTACAAGCTTCACTGGTGGCCCACTGCAATTGCAGAACATTTGACTGTGTATGTATCTGCTTCCTCTTAGTTCAAAGAGAAGTATATTCTTTTCCTTTTTCAAAAAATTTTTTCTAAGCAACATCAATAGGGAGGTGGGTCATGCCCACATACTGTACTCTGTAGAACGATTGTGAGGACAATATGCAGTATGTCAACTTTCAAAAAAAAGAAAGGGGAAAAGAAAAAAAAAAGTAATGTTGATTTAAAAGTGTTGTTTAATTGTTTGATCAATCTTATATACCTATATTTATTAATCTTAACTGATCTGATGATGAAAATATGTAATATAACCATTGTTAAATTTAAACAATACAAACATTAAATTAAAAAGAAAAAAAAAGAAAAAAATAGAAAATCATAAAGTGTTCTTTGTTTTAAAGGAGCACTTTATTTTTAAATCTTTTTATAATAGATGACACTTTGTTCCAAATAATAACATCAACTAAGAATTTACTGGTTATTGCTCATGGAGAAAGGAAATGAATGACAGCAATGTCATTGGCATGACAGAAGGGGACTGTGGACTGCTGCTGTGGGGCTTGAACTGCCTAGGATGTGGGTTTGGGTTTGTTACAAACACATATTGCAGACTGAGGGGCAGCCAGCAGAAACAGCTTCAAAAAGAAAATGAAAAAATATGGATTTGGTATGCTAAGAGATCAGAAATGAAGTAGACAAAATGTCCGAATAAAGCTAGAAAAGGTAGAAAATAAGTGAAGGAAGATGGCGGAGTGGCGAACAACCAAGAAACGGCTTCTCTAAGATCTCATGTCCACATGCTGGAATACAACAGTATGAGGAAGGGGAGGAGGAGGGAAGCAGTCCTGAATACTCAGCAAGAATCTAAAATAAGAAAGCCCATGCGGAGAGCATAGACATCTTAAAGTGGATGAATATGGTGGCAAGTGGTGTTTTCTCCCTTAAGCCTGACTCACTGCATGGGAGGCGTGGCTCAAACCTGTAGATGCACACTGACTACAGGTGACCCCAGAGGCCTGATGGAGAGGTGCACTAGAGCAGAGACAATGAATTGTAGTCACTAGTGAGTTATTTGGGCTCAAATATCCCCCAAGAGAGGAAGACTGAAAGGTAGAAACTTCAGAGAGAAGACAACAGAGCTCAGAATTCAGCACAGCTGTGGCTGGTTCTGCCTGACTGCTCCCAGGGTCAAGACAAGGCAGAACCAAGTTTAAGTCACCAGGAGGTCAAAGAGTTGAACTGAAGCTGGCAGAAGGTAGAGTACTATATCCTGAACAAATCAGGGTCTGGCCTCACAGCCAGAAACTAGCCTGGACATGAATGAAATTGCATATGCAGGCTTGACATGGTTACCCACTATCATTCCATAAATCCATGGCTTGCTGGCTGGTATGAATCAACATGGATCAGGGCTCTCCCTATCCACTGTCTATCAGTGACAGCAGAGATATGTTGTCATAGTTCATGTCTAGTTGTCCCCCCAAGGCCTCATGCAATCATGAGGCAGGGACTTCTACAGTTTGAGACTTGCCTCATGATCCACTGGGATTATGTGTTTTAGTACTGACGGGATTATGGGTCTGAGTCCTTCTGGGATTATGGGTGTGGCCTAAGGTGGATAGGCTGAGGCAGAGAGCGTGAATGTAATATAAAGAGAGACAGAGAGAGACAGACTCGGGCTGTTGTTCTCTGCTCCTTGGTTGTTCCATTGCCTCTGTCACCATGTTGCTGTTCTACTGCCATGAACTGCTGCTCTCTGCCATGTGCCACTCAGCCTTGGATCCAGCCGGGTATGGACTGAAACCTCCAGTAACTGTGAGCTAAATAAACTTTTCCTTCCTTCATTTTGAGTGTCGGATATTTGTCCCAACAAGGAGTAAAAAGTAACTAAGATATATGTCTTGGAGTAGATATTTTTTTTCTTTACTTTTTCTATTTTGACTGTTTGTTCTTGTCTTTATGAGCATGAACATTGTTTTTGGCTGTTGTTGTTCTGTTCTGTTACTATTTCTTTCTTTTGTTTTTCTCTCCTGTTTTCTTC
Organism: Myocastor coypus; assembly: GCA_004027025.1. Classification (NCBI taxonomy): domain Eukaryota; kingdom Metazoa; phylum Chordata; class Mammalia; order Rodentia; family Myocastoridae; genus Myocastor; species Myocastor coypus. The sequence continues at coordinate 4,431 of PVJA010013741.1, read as the reverse complement.
ACCAGTTTCCCAAATTTCTCATAATCTTCCCTTGTACCTTAACCTTGCTTCTAATGTCTTCCTCATCTTCTGTTTCTTTCTTTTTTCCCCCACCCCTCTAAAATTTTCCCCACCCCTCTGGGTAAAATTGCCATATTGTGGGCACTTTTATTCTATACAGTTTTCTTATTTGTTTAGATTTGGATACATAACCACAAATCCAGTTCATCTGGTTAAATATGTTAAATTAATCTATACCATAGTTTGTCATTTCCTAGATTGTGTTTTGATGCTGTTGTTATTACTGACTGTACTACCTTATCCAAGGTGACATAGTTGTTCTAATCAGCTGTTCTTTCTGATATGTCATGACTGGGGTTGCCTGAGAGTCAAAAAGTAGTATAGGCCAGTACAAAAGAAGCAGTGGCTAACCAAATGGGTAGTAATTTCTCATCCCCAATAAATTGAAGTGGTAGGTCCTGGCAACAGACTCAAAACTCCGAAACCAGCTATGTCTGGAAGACATTTCTGGTAAGTAATAATTTTCCTAAGGGTTTTCAATAATAGCAGTGAATCTATCTGCCATCAACAATTAACATGCATCAACCTAGGAAGTAAACTAAAAGAAAATAGGGACCACCCACTTGGACCCCCTTATGTCCCTCTATCAGACAGGAGCTTTCTTTCCCCCAATAAATATAATCATTTGTTCCTAAATTTCACTTTTTAGTTTTAGAGAACACGAATACGTCCCAGGTACCTTTCAGGTTAGGAGTTTCATTTTCTGTATATTATTTGGAGATCATCCACTGAGATTATTTTTCCCTTATGCCATTTGGAAGTTTCCACTGACATCATTGGACAGAGGTATGAGTTTTCTTTTCTTTCATAAATGCTGAATTGGGACTCATTTAGGTAACAAATGTTTATGCTCCAAATGTTGATACGTTTTTGTTCATTGCTCATAATTGTTCATGCTTTGCCTCATAGTTTTTTTTCATATAGTTTGGTTAAAATTGCTTATAATTGTTTATGATTTGTCTCATGTGGTTTTGTTAAAATGTTGGCCAAAATATTGGCATATCTAAGTGAAAATATGAAAATGTTACAAGGTTATGATATTTCTCTAATGGGGCATTTTATGACTTGTTTTGTATTTGTATATGTTGCATTTGAACTAGATGCTAAATGTAATGGTATTTCTTGTTCGACTTTAGACAATAGCACTAGAAAGAGTAACTTTCAGTAAGCTTTCAAGTGCACTTTATGTAAACTTTGTAAAATGGGACTTTTAAATCTAGCTCAGACTTAGAAAATACACATTGGGCTAGCCAAAATAGCTCAGCAGATTAAAGCACATGCAAGCAGGTAGAGGGGCTGAGGGTTTGATCTCCAGGCCTGCCATGCCGGCCCCACTCGTGGAGTACGCTGAGATGGCAATTGAGACTGGATGTAGTGGTATGCTCCTGTAATCCCAGCTCTTGGGAGGCTGTAAACAGGCAGGTTAATATGAATCTGATCTAGTAGTGAGACCCTGAACACTATGTAGACCCTTCCCTAAAATAAATAAATAAATAATGAATGAATGAATAAATAAATAAATAAATGAAAATATACATGACTGCCTATGAAAAACAGGATTCTTTTTTTTTTTTTTCCAAATAAATGACATTAGGTTAGTAACCATTCTTAAAGACATGGAGTACAGGTTTCAGTGAGACGGACTGGCTTTGATCCCCCTCTACATGCTAGAGGAAATGTCAGGCCTGCCCTATTTGTTCCCTCTCTTTGACTTTATTCCTAATTTCCCCACCTCATTGTACTTTTCTTTTTAGTAGCATGTAAAATTAGAAAAACTCTACAGACTGTTCCAACTAAGCTCTTAATAAATGAGCATTTGTCAATGTTGAAGACCAGGAAAGTCATTTTTTTTTAAAGGACACATACCCCATCTCTGTGTCAGAGGAGACAAGGAGAAACTATGTCTGACCAGGAGGACATACGTAAAAGCCATGTCCTGGCTTAGTGTTCTGGGCAGTTCTCTATCAGGAGGCTAAACCTGAGACACAGTGGAGAGAACTGACTTCTGGATGACACCAGAAGGACCTCCCTCCAAAAGCAGCACACTTATAAGACCAAAACACCTTCAGTGTAAGAGAGGATATCAACCTTTTCTCCTAGGTCTAGTTATCACTTAGGTGCATAAGATATAAGTTGTGGACTTTAAAACCTTTACTGTAAAGCACTAAGTAATCTTGTTCAAGTTTTTAAGTATCACTTATAGAAGTTGGACAAACAGTGGTTACTCTGCCAGCAAGTAAATGCTCTTAGGGCAGCTGCCACTCTTTGAAGCAGAGGACAAATTTCTCCAGTTGCTCTCTGGTGAATCCTCATTGAAGCCTATGGCTGATGGAAAGTTGACCAGAGACACAGTTGGATTCCTTTCTGGAGACTGACCTCTGGTTGTGTGGGCCAATAGAAACTGAGAACACCTAAGGTGTCATGGCCAGGGTTATTCTCTGGCAGATACCTAAAGGTGCTTGGTGGAAACTGGCTCTTCATCACTGAAAGATATTCATTTACCTATTGTACTTTTTTCTCTCTTTCTGATAGTAAACTAGGAATTCTACCTGAGATGTTCAGTACAACATCTTAACGAGTCACTCCTTCAGAAATTAGGCTGAGGCAGCTTGAAATAGTTTACATTCTACAGAGGTTGTGAGGAGAATGATTTACATATGTGCCTTATATATTAACTAAGCATAAGAACTGTGTCATCCTTAAACTAATGTGTTTTTACCAATATGTAAAATGTGATTGCTAGATGACAAATGTCTTACCTGTGAGCTCCAAAAGTTTAATATAACCTAATCCGTCTAGGAAAGACTGTCCTGGTGACTAGACAGAAGAACACAAGTGTTTTGGAGATTTCTGTGCCCTAGGGCCCATGACAAAGTTTCTCCAGTCAATGGTTTCTTTTGTCTACTTTCAAAGGTGATCTATTTTGCAGTACAGCAGAAAAAGTTCTCTGCTTGCAACTCACCTTTTAATACAATATTTGTGCTTCCTTCTGTAGACATTACTATCACCAGACCAATTGTAACATATTTATAAATATTCAATAAGAGTAAGTGCACAATTTTCATGGTTTGTTAGATTCTTGGGAGACAAAAATCACGTGCCAATTTGAGGGTGGATAGGTTGGCCAGATCTTGTTTTTCCTCTCTCCAAGAGCATTCATTTGCTCTGGAGTGGTCTACTCAGGGGATGCGTTGAGGGAGAATCAATAAGAGGTAAGGTGGAGATGTCCAGAATGCTCTTTTTTTGCATTCTTGATTATGGGAATCTCACAGTCAAAGTCTCTTACTCTTTCAGAGTACATCATTATGCATTGGAAGATGTTTGATCCATACACACGGATAAAGATCTGTTTAATATTTTTCTACACATGTGCATGGCCTATGTACCTCTAGAGCCAAAATGGAATGCAGAAGGAAAGTATCAATTATGATACTATTTTTTCTTTAAATTGAGAAATTTATTGTTTAATCCACAAGCTTCATATAGCTTTAGTTAAAAAAGAAAAAACAAAAACAAAGCAAAACAAAACAGTGAAACCAAGACACTATTTCAAAGTCTGGTCCTTTCTTCCAGCTTCCAAATACAAGAGCTCTGAACATTATATATCCCAACTGGAAGAAAAAGACAAAAATACGAATGGAGCCATGACATTTCAGAAAACAAACATTCCACATAACTGAAGGATCCATCCATCCTCCTGGGATGACTTAAATGCCTTTATAAGCAGGAGGGGAGGGGGAAGGTGGGGGCTGGTGACAAGGGAGAGAGGAGAGAAAAGAAACCCAGAACAGAGTAGAATCCAGTTCCGTTGTTCTGAGTCAATGATGATACTGTTTTACAACTAGAAAGACACTGTAAAATGCAAAATTGCCAAAAATGCCTTTTGTTCAGATTTTGTTTGCATTAAGAAAGTCATTATTACCTAGCTTTGAAATGCACATGAGAGCCACAGGAGAAACAGGTAGTTCAGGTGCCCATTCACTGTCTCAGAGCCTAAAGCTGCTCCTCCGTAGCCTTCCGAGCCTTAGGACAAGATGGCCTTAATCACAACCTCACCCACCATTGCTAAAAATAAGGTTTCCTCTATTTGCCTTTCTATTTTTTTTAAATTTAATATTTTTATTGTTTAAATTTAACAATTGTTATATTACATACTTTCATCATCAGATCAGTTTAGATTAATACATATAGGTATATAAGATTGATCAAACAATTAAACATTAACACTTTTAAATCAACATTACTTTTTTTTTCTTTTCCCCTTTCTTTTTTTTGAAAGTTGACATATTGCATATTGTCCTCACAATCGTTCTACAGAGTACAGTATGTGGGCATGACCCACCTCCCTATTGATGCTGCTTAGAAAAAATT